>BJCO01464742.1:0-19799 GCA_018326465.1 Flaveria floridana | reverse complement strand
ACCGTGGAGGCCCTCGGAGGCGGAGGCGACCGTGGAGGCCCCCGGAGGCGGAGGTGGCCGGTGGAGGCCCCCGGAGGCGGCGGCCGGTCGTGGTGGCCGGTAGTGATTGTTGTGGTAGGTGAGTGGGTGGTGTTGGTAACAAGATGGGTGGAGGCCCCCGGCGGCGGCGATGGCCGGTGGAGGCTCCCGACGGCGGTGGTGGCTTGTGGAGATCACCGGAGGCGGCGGTGGCCGGTCGTGGTGGCCGGTGGTGATTGTTGTGGTAGGTGAGTGGGTGGTTTTGGTGACAAGAAGGGATGGAATGAAAAAAAAGGGAGACAAGATGGAATGAATTTGAAGGAATGCAATCAACTATATAATGGTTAATTCCATTATGTTTGCCAACCAAACATGTCTTTTTTCATTAACCCTCAATGATTCATTCCATTCTGTCCTTCATTACTCTATACCAAATGCTACCTATATGTTTAAAAAGGAATGGGAATGAACAATGCAGGGTTAAATCTAGTATTTTACAATTTTCTTGGATGTTGTGTTTTGCTTTAGGACCTGCAAAATCCTTCATCTTCTCGAGATGTTCTCGCCACCGGTCTTAGAGAGAGAAAGGTGGTGCCTCGCCACCACCGTCGCCGGCTTACCGGAGAACCGCTGCATGCACCATGATTTGGGCACTTTTGTGTCGGCGACGCCGTCTTCGGCTTGCTGTACAATTGTTGGCATCTATCTTTTGGTCTTAATCGCCTAAGGTTGACTGATTGGGGTGTTGATGATGATGAACGATGCATCTGAGACCATATCCGACTTCGTCATCGGTTGCTGCTACCACATATGTCTGGTGGCCGTTCAAGGCGGTGATGCTGGTGGTTTCCCCTTCCGCCTCTTTATCTAGCGGAAACCCGTTTAAGGTTTTCGGATCTACTCGTTGTGGACCTCCTTTGGTACTGTTGGATGTCGCCGGTGGTCCATGTGGACCGCCTTTGGTGGCGTCCATGTGTAGCCGGTCGGTTCTTAGCCAGCTTTCCATTTCAGCATTGTTGCCGAGGTGGAGGCCACTCCAGGTTGGTCTTTTTGGTTGATGATAATGAAAGATTCATCTAGGACCGTTCTGTTTTGAAACTGAGGTCCATGACGATGGATGCATGCTTTGGTTTGTGTGTTGTTTGCCGTTCTGTTTTCTTAATCATTCAGTCGATGACGATGGCCTCATCTTCATCTTAGGCCACCAGTGATGTTTGGGTGTCCACAACAGATATGGTAATTTGTGGGTTTATTGGTACCTTTGTTTGTTGGGGTTTTCTAATTAGTGTGTTTGGTCTAAACCATAACCTTAGGATGTTGGAAATGAAAATGTCTGCATTTAGGCACATATTAAAAGTCTATTGTTACGATCATGTGCAGCTTATTTGGGCATGTTTTGGGGCTGTGATGAGATACCAGAGTGTTGTCGGTTCCTTGGGCGTGGCTGCCGATTATGGTTAGCAGCCCTAACCGATTATTGGTTCTGAGCCCGATTCTAGAGTTTCAAATTGTTTTGAATCAGTAATCATGCGCGCAACGCGCGCAGATGGAAAAAACCCAGTGTAATTTAAAAATCAAGGATTTAGGGTTAGGTTAAATATACACCTCTATAAAATAGTTTCAAAACTTGTCATACTTTATAATAGTTATTTATTAATTTTAGAAATTATAAAATAATTTTTGAGATAAAATATGATCGAAGTTTCTTATTATTAACTACTTTATGTAACAAAACAATGGCAATATTTTTTTCAAACTTCAATCTTTAAAATGCTTACATTAAAAAATTATTTTTAATACTCCTTAAGGTATAAAAAAGAATGCTCTTACGTCGGCAGGAGTTTTCGAGTTTTAGAAAAGGTCCTGTCCTTCAATATCATGATTGGGTCGACTTGACGAGATCATGAACAAATAAGAAAAAAAAAGATAAAATGTGCTTTTCAACCTGAGCAAAAAAATTATCTAGTAATGTACGTAGTTTGATCAATTTACCCTTTTTAAGATTTCTACTCTATTCTTATCGCCCGGCCTGCTTGTACTGTCTTTCTAGGTATTTTTCACGCCCCCTTTTTAAAATAGGAATAGCTCTGGCGAACGAAACGAAGTTCCTTATAGAACGAACGAATCTATGCGGAGAAAAGCAATAGGTCCTAATTGCTAAGTTTTTTTAAGATATCTTTTTAACAATTTTAATTTTTAAAAGTTTTATGTTTTAAAAAAGACTTCATATTTCATAACCTTTTGGTTTAAAAATTTATGGTTTTTCAATAAAAAGAAATATATTTTTAATGTATCAAAAATATCTTTTATAATTTAAAAAGTATACAAAGAATCATTAGCAATTATTGTGTTATCAAATGATTAACTTTATTCTAGTAGCGACATGTGTACAAATGATAGGTGTAATTTATGTGCATAGTGTAAAAACATGACATGTGTGTAGTACCAGTTAATGGATGTCAATAAAATCAGTCTCACAATGAGAAGAGTGTTAGAACACTTAACATTTCAAATAGGGAACCGCATTTAAGAACTAGATACAAAGAACACAAGTTAACAATAAGACAGAACTCAAGAACAATATATATGGTTTTTAAGAATGATGTATATTAATCTCAAGTTTTTTTACAAGAGTTACAATGCATAAGTTAAATAAAATACAAGACCCTGAGATACTTTATACTAAATCCTACAATCGACTATACTTGGAAAGCTAGTTGAAACATTAAAAGATAACAAAATCAATGTAGAGTCAAAAGGCAGATTGCCTTTTGATTAGTGACTATAACATGTCATAGCTCATATCCTAATATATTAAAAAAAATGATAAAAGTATATAAAGTAGAAAGTTACAGGCTCAAGACCTCAATGTACAGTTGCAAAATCATTGACCGTTTCACCAACTCATGCAAGTTGGTGAGTCTTCAGAGTTGCAGCGGAAAGTGGCTTTATGCAAAAGTACATCCGAAAAAAGCATGTTCTTCTCTATTTTCGGAAGAAATCAGTCTTTACTTCATTTGGCTTCGAAACACTTTGTCTTTGAAGCTACGGAAGACTTCATCTTTAGCTTCGGTAGATTTGGTCTTTGGCTTTGGAAAATTTTATACTTGGAATAATTCTTATGCGGAGTATAAAGCTTCCGGAGCAACTTTGGCTTCGCAAGATTTTATAATTAGAATAATTCTTGTGCTAAGTATAAAACTTTTGAAGTAACTTCCTACTTGGTACTAAGTGCATGCATGCAGGAAGTCTTTGGTTGCTTTAGTTGCATCAGCCTTTTATATTAAACCTTAGATTCCCCCTAGGCGGATGCTACCAAAACAGAGAAGCTTGTTCAACAGTTGATAATCCTCATTAAGA
This sequence comes from Flaveria floridana, assembly GCA_018326465.1. Lineage (NCBI taxonomy): Eukaryota > Viridiplantae > Streptophyta > Magnoliopsida > Asterales > Asteraceae > Flaveria > Flaveria floridana. The sequence goes on along the minus strand of BJCO01464742.1, from coordinate 16,421 downwards.
TCAAGACCTTTCCCTTATTCATCATTTGGTCAGGATCCTTCAGACTCTCATATTATCTTCTATGTCATGGAGATCATGCAGAGGTAGATCAAGATGTCTTGCCAGAAGTAGATATCTTGACCACCTTTTCTCTGATGACATACCATCTGTCTGGATTAGTAGCAAAGGTCCAAGACAAGATGGGTCTTCCAGCTATAAGAGGTTATGCCTGAGTAGGAGTTGGTTGAGCAGCCTCTTGTTGCACTTCCTCAGAATGCTCTGACTCATCCTAAGGTCTAAAGTGGATGCCTTTTTTTCTTAGATATTCTCTTCATTGCCATCCTTTTCTTCCTTTTTGGAGTGTTTAACTGAGAGGGATGGTCTTGAGTACTAGGTTGTTCTTTTGTGTCTCTCTTAGTTGGGTCCTCTTTTATCACAGGTTCAGAAGGAGAAGAAGTAGAACCCTACTGTGGAATAGAAGATAAGGTTGGCTGAAATGCAATTGAAGGTCCAGGTTATGTTGTCTATGTTGGTTCAACCTTAACCTCTACCTCAAGAGAAGCTTGGATTGGTGGAGAATGCAAGTCCACAAGCACTTCCTTTTTAATCTTCTGCTTGATCACTCTAATGTGCTCATCCATAGTGGATAGAGACATTGGACCAAGCCTCCTTCCAAAGAATCCATACAGCTTTAAGAAGCTCATCATCCTCTGTCTATCATTAAACTTCTTTTGACTCTTTTGGATGATGGCTCTTGGCTTTGCAGCTTATTCCCTCATCTTTATCTCAGCATCCTTTTGTTCATTAATGAACTGTTGTTCCAACTGCTTAAGATATTCAAATTCCACATATTCATATGATAGGGGAAGAAGTGCAGATGCCTGATAGAGGCCTGTGGCACTTAGGTAGTTGATCATGTTTTGTCTTTCAGCCTCCTTGTCTACCTGAGGTTGTTCAGCTACCATAGCCTCTCTCGCAGGACTTTCATGAACTGGGGAAAGAGTAGGAGCATGTTTGTACAGCCTTTTTTGCCTTCTTTCTTCTTTAACTTTGAGGAGCAATTCTGCATCTCTGCCTCCTTCTTCTCCTTTGTTAGCTCTAAGTATGCCAGTTCAGTTAGCTCTTCTAAGGAAAGAGAGATGAGTTCATTAATATTGTAGTTCCTGGTTCCCAAGTAGGTCAATCTGGCAGCCCTTAACTTATCATCTTAAGTGTTTGAACTGAGGGTTGTCCTTATTGTAACTTCCAAGAAGCCTGAGGAACTAGTTGAAACTCTCTCCCTTTAGCTTCCTCTTCCTCTCTCTTTCCTCCTCCTCAATCTCCTCAGAGGTCATTTCCTCTTCCCTTTTTCACTCACAGGCCTTGGTGACTCAGGGTGGAGAGAGCTTTGGCCTTCATTGCTTGGTTCAGTAGTCAAGCTCTGGCCAAAGAGAGGTTGTGAAGCACCTTCATCAGCTGGTGTCTTACTGAGGGTAAAGGATGTTAAAGTAGTTGTTTCTATGACAATGATCATAGGTTCTGTCATGAGCTAATCTTAGGTTCCAACTCAACATCTAGTTTACCAATGGCATTGTCTGTTTGCATTTGCCTTTTTCTATATCTAAATTCTTCAACAATCCTATCTTGAATTCTCTCTGTCAATCTGTCAGCTTGCCTATGCTGAGTTTGGTTGACAAGTGGTATATTGACTAAAGAGAGACTGTCATAGTAGTTCAAGGTCTGAAAGTTGAAGACCTCTTGCTATCCTTGAAATCTATGCAGTACTAGGGTTCTTCTATCAACATCATACCTCCACCCATGTATTTAATTTTCAACTCCATAGGGTAGGGATGACATTGCCCGTGGCATACCCTCCTCAAATAGACTTTGTATAAAAGAGTCTATTTTAGTATGAATTTGAGGAGGTTGCTGAGTGTGGACAATTGCAAGTGAGGGTGGTGAATCCTCAATGTCCATACTCTGAGAAGTACTCCCAGATTCTGTGATTGTGACAACTTCCTCCCCCTTTTTGGTAGCGTCACCCACTTGCATAGGTGAGCTGGAGGTTAAGTCTATAACATCCTCAGGTTCTTGTGTTCATGGTTGAGTCATCCTGAAGGGTCTCATAGCTAGTTGTTACTTGAGATCAGAAACCTCAAGTTACTGATCATTGACCCTTCTTTGCAAGGAAATCACTTGAGATTCCCAGTGACGAACCTTGGAGACTAAATAGGTGCATTTTTTTGTCAGTTTGTACCATTAGTCTGAGATTCCCTCATCTTCAGTAGAAGAATCACTAGGGGATGAGAGAATTGGACCTAAGTCTTCTTCCTCATCACCAGCTTATTGTTCTTGGCTGTTGGATTTCCCCTGCTCACTAACAATTTCAATTGACGTGTCAAAGGACTGGGTTGCCATAGTTAAGGTCTTAATGATGTAATCACTTGCAAAAGTGAAAGCCTCTTCCATATGGCTCTGCTAAATAGGTTTAGGAAGATCCACCTTAGTTGGGGCTGGATGATGTGGGTTAGATATGGGTGACACAAGAGTACTCATCTCTCTTTGAGCAGGAAAAGAGAAAAGAGATTCATGATACTCACTGAGTGCCATATCCTTATCATCATATAATTCAAGGCTGAGAATTAGCTGGTTTAGATCTACAGGCTGGGGATGGAACTTTCCCCTGAAGGATGTTCACTAGCTAAGAGAAGGCTTAAGGCCTCTTGGGTTATGAGCTCTTCAGTCTGAGCATGAGGAACCTTATGACTGATCGTTTGTGAGATGGGAGTGGTTTGCTCCTCAGGAGAAATGGGAGCTCCAGTGTCCACTTCCTCCTATATGGGTGGTGATATGGGGGACTGCATAAGTTGAATAACTTATGCAGAGCTTCATTTGGATTTTCTTTGGTAGGTGATGGTTATTTTTAGCTGTGTGGGTTGTCTTGAAGTGGAAGGTGTGGGTTCAACACTAGCTGGTGCTACTAGGTTGTCACCTTGAGCAATGAGCTCTAATATTTTTGGGACCAAGGCTGTTTCTACCCTTGAGAAGCCAACAATTGGCTTTCTCGTAATCTTAAAGATGTCAGCCTTCATCTGTCCCAATTTTATAACATTACCTGTTTCCCTCAACTGTGAGCCCAGTTCACAGTTGAGAATTTCTGGACATATCTAGGGAACATATAATATTCTAAGGAGTCCAAGATTGCAAGAAAATTATAGTACATAAATTATGAATACCTGAACTTGATCCCATTAACCATCCCATGGACTATGAAAGAGAGGTCTTCTAGAAGTTGGTCCTAACCTCCATGTTAGACAAGCTATGGATAATAACATGGAGAAGGTATTTTCATTGAGGAGAGACCTTTCCTTTCTTGAAGGTTCTGACTGAGAAGTCACCTTCATAGCTCATCTGCTCAAAGGAGTGGTTTATAGCAGATTTTGAGAAGGACAATTCACCTTCTGCATCATCCAGTTATAGATGAGAGTTGATGGAAGCTTGAGTGATGAAGATTGTCCTCCCCTGCACTGAGGTACACAATGTCTTCTCCCCATCCATGGTGACCTCTTGGCAGATCCTCCAAAAATCCAAAAGTTGATACTCATAGAGTGGAGGATCAATGGTGAGGGAGGTAAAGTAGTGAGACAGAGAAAGAAAGCGACAAACCTCTAAGAAACTTGGATCTTTCTTAGAGTTTAACAGAGCAACCTGATTATGTTACATGTGAAGCTGCATGGAAAAATCTGGTTGGTTTCTATGGTTAAGGATGACCATTTGTGGTAGCTTTGAGGTGAAGGAAGGTAAGAACAAAGGCGGTGAGTGGGAATTTAGGATTAGAAAATTTGCATATGAAGAAGATAGTGAAAGAGGGGGAAACCATTAGATATATTTATATGAAATGGACTTGAGATAAAGTTAATACAAAAGAATAAACTTTAAAGTCCGAATGTCAGTCCCACCTCCGAGAAAGTGCCCGAAAAGATAGTTTTCTTGGAAGTTGAAACTCTTCCGAAGGTAATTTGTCTTTGGAAGTTTTATGAAAAACTTATGAAGCTAAATTATGACTTTGGAAGATATTCCTAAGCTTAGTGAAAAATGGCTTCAGAAGAAAAATTACTTGTAGTATTTTCTCTTTCGAAGAGTATTTGGTTTCAGAAGATATTAAGAGTTGAAAGTTTTATTCTTAAAGAGAATAAATCTTCCGACACATAATTTCTTTTGGAAGAAATTTGTTTTTCAAATATATATAAGTACTTAGAAGCATATTTTGGCTTCAGAAGAAATGTTTTATTTCTTCTCAAGGTAAATTTCTTTTATGTAGTTATGTGATTTAAAGACTTAAAATTCTTCCGAATGTAATGTTAATTTCTTTCGAAAGAAAATACACTTGGTAACTTTCAAAATGCTAAGGAATATCGATTGAAAAGATTTTCACTCAAGATAAACTGGGCTTATGTGGTGATATATTAGACAACTTAGGACACACACTTTCTTTTAGAAATAATATAAATTAAGTTTTAAGAAAATCTATTTAAGGTTAATCATCCCAATTACTGATATAAGATATTTAAATCTCTGTTAGTCAAAAGCTTTTGTGAATAGATCAGTATATTGTTCATTTGTGTTAACATTTTTTATCAATCCTTTTTCATGATTATCTCTAATTAGATGATACCTGATGTTGATGTGCTTTGTCCTTGTGTGTTGCACAGGATTCTTTATGATAGAGATAACACTGTTGTTGTCTATGTGGATGGGAGTCTCTAAGTTATATCCATAGTCCAGCATCTGATTCTGAATCTAAAGTACTTGAGCACAGCAACTTGCAGCAGCAATGTATTCAGCTTTAGCAGTTGATGTAGATACATAGGATTATTTCTTGCCTTGTTCTTAATGATAAGTCCTCTATCATATTTCTTATTCCTAAACACCCATTTGGTTTCTATGATAGTCTTCCCTTAAGGAAGAGGACATAGGCTCCAAAACTTTTGCCTTTTGAATTAAAGCAGGTCCTCTTGCACTGCTTTAACCCAACTTCCATCCTTCAAAGTCTTATCAATTTTCTTTGGCTCTATCTGGGACAAGAAACAAGAGTATAGGCAAATATTTTTGTCATGAGTTTGTCCTTTTGTTCTCACCCCCTTATTAACATCTCCAATGATATTTGTGGTGGGATGTGACTTGTGGATCCTAAGTTGAGGGATCATAACAAGTTGATTAGACATATCTAAATTTGAGAAGTTTAGATCTGGCAATTAAGTGTCTCCCACTACATCAGCACACTTATCAAGAGAAGCTTGATCCAATGAGTGTGTAACATCATTGATGTTGTCTTCAATGGAGTGGTTGTCAGCATCAAGAAATTCTTGATCACTGTCACCATTATGATGTTCTCCTATATTTGAAGTTCCTTCATTTTTGTTTTGTGCCTCTGAGCTAGAAATTTAGGCACTTCAAATGTATCTGCTTGATTTGTCATTGTTGTGTTGATTGGAACTTCACTTGCAGGGTTATTTAAACTGGAGCTGAAGTGATATTCTTGCTTGGTCATCTCAACTTAAATCTTGGGTTAGGATCTTCTACTAATGTATTACATGTAGATCCTGAAACATTGATCGGGTGGTGAAAGTTCAATGTTTAAAGACTTTAATTCCGGGTTTTACGTGTAAATGTATGAGAAATAGAGTTACTTTGGGATTTATCTTGTGTTTGTTTGTCAAATGTGAAGAATACAAATAAATAGGAAGAAATAGGATTATAATTGGAGCTAGGGAGGTGAAGATATGTAACAGAGAAGTTTCAAGATTATAGTCACTTAAAACGGGCATAACTTGATCTAGGAAAAGAGTTACGGGGCTCACGACCTATCAACGGAAAGATCTCAAAAAGCTACACATGAAAATCAAGTTTTTGCAGGGGGTGGAGCCACTGACGCCATGTAGGAACCACCGACGCTGATACCGTCAGAAACACCATCAGAGCCACCGTTGATAAGGAACATTCAGCCCAGATGGCGCTGGGGGCGCCACTGGTGGCGCCATCAACACCGATCGCTGCGTTTTGGTGGATTTTAACCTAATTTGAAGAGATTTAAATGGGGAAAAACCCTAATATGAATTTTAACTTTCACACAACAATCTTGGATGAAAATCAACCTTCTTGGATCATTCTCAAGCTCTTCCAACATCAAGAAAATCAAATTCATCGGGATTACATGATCAATTACACTTTTGTTGAAGAATCGATAATGATGAAAGGCTAAATCCATTGTGATTCACTTTGGGGGACGGGTTTGTGTAAGTTATTGTTTTTTAGTTTCTAACCTAGATTTGGGATTGAATCTTGAACCTTTTAAGTTCTGTTGGATTCAATTTATGATTTGATTATTTAAACGGTTTGATTTTGTTTAAACCTAATTTTGATATTCTTTAACTTTGGTTGTCTTTAATCATTGCGTGATTGATTATTAGAAATCGGGTTTCATTATTCAAATCAGTAATTGTGTGAATAAGATCCTTTAAATTATAATCCATAATTATCACTTAAATCATATCATGTGTAATTCAACATTAGTGACTTCTCACTAGGTTCATTCAAGAAAAATATAACTTTGCCAAACCTGACACCTGAAGTGGGTCGCTTTTTAATCAAGATTGTTAAAAACAAACTTTATTTTGTTAATTTAATTATTTCTTAACCAAGTCCATAAATCAATTTACTTTTCAATGTTTAGCAGCTTTAAATTAATCATTGCTAGTACTTTATTGTGATTCTCTATGGATTTGACACCCTGCTTACCATTTGCTATTAAGGGTGATTAGATACTCTTTAATATATATTTTTGACCTACCACAAGACATAGATTAAACATCTTCACAAGATTTGTTAAAACAGTTAGTAACTAAATCAAAATCAAATATCTAATCAGGACCAGAACCTTTCACACAAAGAGTGTGCTCATTGAAGATCACATTGGTTGATTCTTCAACTTCTATAGTTCTGATATTGTATACTTTATAAGCCTTAGCTTGGGAAGAGTATCCAATAAAGTTCCCATCATCTGATTTATTAGCAAACTTGGCTACTTGATCTGTGCTATTCAAGATGGTGCACGGACATCCAAATGATCTGAGAAAATCAATGAAAGGTTTTCTTTTGTGCCACAGTTCAAAAGGAGTCTTACCATGAGTCTTGAATACTAAAACTTTATTCTGCACATAGCATGCAGCGTTAACTGCCTATGCCCAGAAGGTGATGGACAGCTTAGAGTCAAACATGGTTTTACAGCTTCAATAAGTGCATTGTTTCTCCTCTCTGCAACACCGTTTTACCGAGGAGTCCTGGGAGCATTACATTGTCTTGTAATACCCTTTTTATTACAAAATGTGTCAAGGATTCGGTTCTTGAATTTTGTTCCTTGATCACATATTATGATCTTGACGATGTGATCACTTTGATTCTCAATTTTCATAATGAAATTCTTCAAGATCTCAGGAGTTTCATCCTTAGTTCTAAGGAAGAAACCCCAAATGAATCTTATGAAATCATCTGTGATCACTAAACATTATGAGGTTCTTACAAGACTCATTACGCTGGTGGGGCCAAAGAGATCCATGGTTAATAAGTGTAGGGGAGTAGTGATAGAGTTCTTTTCATTTGGCCTGTGAGACACCAAGTGTTGTTTCCCTTTCATGCAACACAATGATCATCACTTGTAAACTCTTACTTTAGCATTCCAGTTACCAAATCATTATTAATTAACTTATTCATGTTCTTAAAGTTTACATGACACATTCTTTTATGCCAAAGGAAATACTCATCACTATTTGTACTAGATAGAAAGCAAGAAACTTCTCCCGAGGGAGATGTATCCTGCAAATCCATGTTGTACATGTTCCCTTGTCAGGGTGCTCTAAGAAAGATATGCTCTTGAGGATATAACCACCCTAGGCTTGAGAACAATGCACTTATGCATAGTGAAGAGCATGTTATGTCTCTGGTCATAAAATTAGGATGCTCTTAGTAGATTGTACCCAAGCTCCTTAATAAAGTTTACCTTCTCAATGTTGAGCTTACCATTTATGACCCTCCCCCTTCCTATAATGTAACCTCCAACATCTCTTCCAAAAGCAACTGGCCCTCCATTAATTATTTCAAAGTTTTGAAGTAAATAGCCATTATTTGTCATGTGCCTGGAACACTCACTATTAATAATCCATATATTCTTCTTGGTCATTACTTGTTCCCGCACAATAAAGAAAGTTAGTTACATTTGGAAACCCAATCCTCAGTGGTCTTGGCCTCTTTAAAATGAACTGCAGACAATGCAACAATAATTGATCCTATACTGAGACTTTGAGGATCATTTGCTGCTGTTGATGAAAAAATTTTAGTCACATGGTTTTCCTTTATCTTCCACACCATCTTTGGAAGATTAGACTTGACCTTCAATGCTTCGGAAGTTTTTACAACTTTGGAAGTTTTGAAGACTGACCCTTCGGAAGATCTTTCTTTCACTGCAGCAAGCTTCAGTTCTTCGGAAGCATTCCTTTCTTCCGAGACCAAATTTTCTTTCGAAGGTAATTTTTCACTTCTTTTTATTTTTATTTTGGAGTTTCCGAAAGAAACACAGATTTCTTCTGAAACTTTCTTCTTCTTTCTCCTCTCAGAAGTCTTCTTCCTTGTTATGTTGACAGTACTTTGGGATTTTAGAAGCAATCCTTAGTAAGATGAGAAGTACTGCCACACATAATGCAGTCAATTTGCTTTCTTCTAAAAGTATTCTTGTGAATGGGAAACTAAGTTTGATCATTTTTTATCTCCATCCTCATCCTTTCAGATGATGTAGCAAGCTTCCCAGGGTGAGGCTTGCTTTTGGAGGTGGATGGTTCATGTTATGTAGCAGTCTTACACAGCTGATTAGCCTTCATTCCTTCACAGGGTTGAGTTGGACAAGAACTTGGACTCTTGGTATTAGAGTTCAAAGTTTTATCCTCAGTATTTACCACTTCAAAACCTGCAGAGATAAAAACTTGTTTCTACTTAGAGTTGAAGGTGGTCTTGATCTCTTGAGCTCTCTTTGATTTTCTCTTAGCTGCTTGGATCAAGTTCTTTCTCATGGACTTTGTCATCCCTGACTTCCTGCTCTCCTTAGTAGAATAGTGACCTTGTTAGGATGATTCTCTTCACTCTTCCCATATCTATCCTTCACTATCTGCTCTTTATCCTCTTCATCACTAGGATCTATGGATGCAAGCTCATCTTGACTATTTCCACACAGGTGAGATCTTACAGACAGTAGAGTGTGTGGAGGAGCTATCTCACTAGATCCCAGTCCCCATTTGTTTTGATAACATACTTTGGCATGTAGGGATGAGGATATTATGTTCTTGAAGGTCTCTTCTTCAAGAACATGTTTCTCTACCTTGGCTTTGCTAATCACAAGCTCAGCCTAACACTCAGTTAACTTAGTAATGAGATCTTTTATTTGAGTCATGTAGTTGGTATGCTCATGTTTAAGAGTAGAATTGGTTTTCTTTAAGTCTTCTATTTTTAACTTATACTCATTTTCAGCTCTTTTGAAATTAGATTTTAAGATGTTTAAGGACTCAAGATCATATCTCATTTCTAAGTTATAGGACCTATATCTATTTACTTTAGCAATGCACTTTGGGGTATAAAAATGTTCCAATACCTTGGCTTCATCAAGATCTACCAACAGTGCTTGGTCTAGAGACACATCTTCTATATGGAAACTCCATTTAAAGCCTCCTTCTTCAACAACAACTGCAGCTTGCTTCTTGGGCTTCTTAGTGTGTGGAGTTCCCTCAGTGTAGTTTAGCTTAGGTTATGTCTGGCCACCATTTGTCCTCGGTACCTTGCACTTTCTAGAAAAGTGTCCCATTTGATTATAGTTGTAATACTTTACTTTGCTCTTGTTCAGCCCAAACTTTCCACTAGATACATTGCTAGGAAACTTTCTCTCTGTCCTCTTTTAGAATTTCTTGGCTCTATGAGTGAGGAGAGCCATTTGTTGAACTATTTCTATGTATTCCAGATCCTCCGGATGAATACAGTCTAAGTCTTCAAGGGTGAAGAGAAAGTTGTTTGTGCTTTCATCATGAGACACAAAGGCTTGTGATAAGCTTGTCTCTTGGAATGGGCTTCCTTAGATGTAGCTCTCCATTGGTGTCTCTGGGAAAGTGAGGGCCCTTTAGTGAGTTGTCAGGGTAAAAGAAGGAATGGTGCTATGGTTCTCTACAATCCCTTTTGACCACATGCAGGGCAGGAATCTGTTGATTGCTAGAGTTGCCATATGGATTTTGCATGTTCATCTCCATCTGGTAACTATTGAGTATGCTATACAACTCAATGAGAGTAAGGGTCTTGAGATTTTTAGTCCTCTTAGTGACCACTCAGTAGTGTGTCCATTGTCTAGGAAGAGAGGACATGAACTTTCTCATAATATCCTTGTTCTCCAGTTTCACTCCAACATCCACCAGTGTCCATAATCTCAATATAAATGAAGTATTGTTGATTCATGGTTTCATCTGTATTGAAGGTGAAATTCTCAAACTGCTACTTCAGAATGTCTTTCTTATTTTCTTTGACTTTAGTAGACCCTTCATACATAAGCTTCAGTGCATCCCAGAGTTGCTTAGCAGTTTTGCACTTCTTGAAGCCTTTATAGATGGCATTTGGAATAGCAGTTTGGAGGGCAATCATGGATTTCTGATCTATATCTATTCTTTTTCTATCTTCTTCAGAGTAGTTAACCACTTTCTTTGGGATCATGCCCCCTCCAGTAGTAGCTGAAGAGGTACATGGAATGTAAGATCCTGTGGTAACAAACTCCCACATCCTACTGTCTTGTGACTTGATGAAGCCTTCAATTCTTAAAAACCAAGTATCAAAATCATCAGGAGTGATCAGTGAGGACTTTACCATGGTACCGGTTTCTATATCAGACTTAGATGCTGCCATTTGAGATGTTAAGTGTTTTATGATGTAACACCCGGATATTTTGATAGACGAGAAATAAATAATAAACGCGAATACAAAAAGGAAATGTATTTTAACCCAAGTAGAGGGGTTAAAAGTGTTAAAATGGCAAAAAGTAACAAAAGTTGGTATAAAAGTGGGCATGGCCGCCCACTCTATCTGCAAATGACATTTTCTTGCAGTTTTAGAGAGAGAAAGAGCAGAGAATTCGGATTCTAGAGAGAAGAAGAAAGAATTTGAAGTTTAAGGTAAGAATTTGTGTTTTTAAGATGTTCTTGGCTAGACTTAGCCTCGGTTGTATGCTTACATGTGTTTGTGTGTTTGGTGTGTGTGTTTTTAGTGAGTTTTAGGTTGTTGAGCTCATAGCAAATGGGTATGAATATGTCTACCCGAAAGTTTGGCTAAGGTGAGTTTCTAGAACCCCCTTTTTAATATGTTTTAACTGATTTGGGGCTGGAAATACATGTAAATATGTTTTCATAAAAATGGGTTTTGTACCCGAATGTGTATGTATGAATGTGTATGTTTTGGGTGTAAGTTTGGGATTTATTATGGTTATATTCATGTTGTAATGTTTAGAATGTTAGTGTTAAGCTCAGATTATGATATATGATGCTTTGGGGAATGATTTATGTTGAATAGGTGAAAGTTGGTTGCCCATGCGCCTAAACAGTGGCCCATGCGCCCAACGGTCAAAACTGCCTAAGTGTGCCCAACCGCCCAGAAACCCAAACACCTAAATAGTGCCCAACCACCTAAGTGTCCATGCGCCTAAGTCATCCCATGTGCCTGAATAGTAACCATGCATCTGGGATTTGCCCAGAATGAACTAAGTGTTGGGCCATGTGCCTGAATAGTGCCCAACCGCCCAAAAAGGGCCATGCGCCTAAGTATGGATGTTAAGTATATGTCAGACGCCCGTATAGTGGCAAAACGCCTAAACAGGGCAGAAACGCCCAAATAGTGCCCATGCACCCAAACACTTAGAATTATTTCTGAATTTTTAGGAAAACCAGAATTTGTAGGGTTTGACCTGATTTGACCCATGGGTTATGATTACCCATTTTAAGCATGATTATGGGATGGTTTAGGGTTATAGTATGTATGGATGATGTATGATATGTATAATGTGTTATCTTTTAATGGTATTAAAACGTATTTATATTATATTATAAAATACGTTAAATATTATTTTATTACTTTACGTAGTGTGACAAATAAATGAAAGAACGTAAAGAATAACGTAACGAAGTGAAAGATAACAAAGATGAAAAGTGAAACGTAATGAACGAAAGAATGGCTTGCAAGCAAATAAGAAAGGAGGTTCACGACCATGTTGTCATTAGCTCAACTATGATGCGGGTTATCCACCCCAAACGATGCACACAGGGTCAATAATTGAGATTGACAAGGCCCTTTGGTATGCCCTAGGTGACTGGGTCAGCTTCGTGCACAATGTCCGTGGTTTAGTTACCACAGGCCCAGCATCAGCTTCCTGCATAATGTTCGGGGTATTACCAATTGGTTTGAATGAATGGGATAGATGACTTGCCCTAGGTAACTGGGTCAGCTTCGTGTACAATGTTCGTGGTTTAATCACCACAGGCCTAGCATCAGCTTCATGCACAATGTTCGGGGTATTGTTCATTGATCCGTATGAAAGTAAAAGAATGACGTAACATACAAAGAAAGAAAGTAAGAAGGTAAGAAAGTAAAAGAATGATGTAAAGTATGTTACGAAAGAATGAGAACGAAAGTATGAAATAATGTAAAATGAAAGAATGTACATTAAAGAGAATGTGAATGAAAGGCTATGAATATGATGGTGATGGAAAAATGAATGATAATGAAAGTTAATAATAATATTTTCTATCTGTACGTATGATGCATGATCGCGTATGAAAGTAAAGAAGGGTTTTAATGAAAGTAAGGTATTTTATTTATAAAACTAGAACTCACTCAGCAACGTTGACTTTTATGTATTTTCCAGTCGGCAGGTAAGAGTTGCTGAGGATGGCGCGAGGCAGCTACTTGGCATTTTTGGGATGGCATCCATTAGTATAACAATGATGTTTTTATGATGTAATGCAATTATGATATTTTGTAACAGTTAACTGTTCTGTATTACTTTACAAAAGTTGTCATTAATATATAAAATGGTTTTAGTTAATTTCCGCTACGATGTTTTGAATAAATGTATGTTTTATGTGTGATGAATGACCAGCTGTGAGGTGCCCGGCAACGGGGCCTTACATGTGAGAACGGAGGAGATTTAAGATGGTGAGATCTTATAATCAAGAGCCTGAAAACTCTAATACCAATTGCAGGACCGGTTAAGGGATGGTTAATAAAATCAGTCTCATAATTAGGAGAGTGTTAGAACACTTAACAATTCAAATAGGGAACCGGATTTAAGAACAATATGCAAAGAATACAAGTAAACAATGAGACAGAACTCAAGAACAATATATGGTTTTCAAGAATGATGTATATTAATCTCAAGTTCTTTTATAAGAGTTACAATGTATAAGTTAACTAAAATACAAGACCTTGAGATACCTTATACTACATCCTACAAACGGTTATACTTAGAAAGTCAGTTGGAACATATAAAGATAACAAAATCAATGTAGAGTCAAAAAGCAGATTGCCTTTTTACTAGTGACTATGACATGTCATAGTTCACATCCTAATATATTACAAAAAGGATAAAACTACATAAAGTAGAAAGTCAAATGCAGTGGAAAGTGGGTCAGCTTTATATAAAAGTACATCCGAGAAAAGCATGTTCTTCTCTGTCTTCGGATGAAATCAGTCTTCACTTCATTTGGCTTCGAAAGACTGTCTTTGAAGTGATAGAAGACTTTATCTTTAGCTTCGGAATATTAGGGCTTTGGCTTCGGAAGATTTTATACTTAGAATAATTCTTGTGCAGAATATAAAGGTTCCGGAGCAACTTTGGCTTTGGAAGATTTTACACTTAAATAATTCTTGTGCTAAGTATAAAACATCCGAAGTAACTTTTACTTGGTACTGAATGCATGCATGTAGGAAGCCTTTGATTGATTTGGTTACATTAGCCTTTTATATTAAACCTTACAATGTGGCTAATAAAAAACTTGTATTTTAAGATGACTTTTTTTAAATTAAAAGTTTCAAAAAGATTTTCTATAAACTATAACCCTATTTAAGTAAAGAATATGATATTAAAAAATCACTACTACAAAAATGGCTATTAGAGGCCTTAATTTAATTTTTAGAGGTGATTTTCTAGTCTCCTTTAAAATTATAGCCATAAAAAATCAACTTTTTTTAGGCTGGTTACATCAAAGGCAGTCTTATGGGTTTTTTGAGACAGTCACCAAGATAGTTTGGTAGGATTTTTAGTGATGGCCTAATAGGATTTTTAAAGGTAGTTTTAGTGGGACTTTTAGAGGAGTCTTTAGTGGGATTTTTAGGGATTTTTAGAGACGTGTTAGTGGCATTTTTAATATTACTTATTATTATTATTATTTCTAAAAAAATAATAGTATTTATGTATAAATTACAACAATTTTGAACCCCTACAAAATATGTTTAATTTTTGTTATGTTATTCATAATATTTTTGTATCAACAACCTATCATATTAACAATCATCAATAATCCAAAAACAAAACATTAGTATGATAAAAAAACATAAAATCTTTAAAATAACAAAACACAAATCAAACTAATTTTTAAACCAATAAACTAAACACAATACTTGATTAATATGAGTTCATATGCTTCAACATCCAATAGTTAGTTTATATAAATCTATCACAAATTGAACAATTTTAACACATATGAGATTAAGAGTATTTAGGGAACACATTTCTAAAAAGTAGTGACACTAAGCTACTCATTAAATCGTTGATATCTTCTTGTGTCGCATAACTTCGGTCTAGCCAAATCTGAAAAGAAGTTAATAGAAAAAAGTCAAATTTAGTGCAATATATAAAAGTATATAATTATAATTTAACTTCAAATAACAAAATACTTTTCATCAGCAGATAACAAGTGGGCTAACAAGCTAACTTCACAACTATGCAAGTGAGATGTACTTATGCGATAAAATCTAAACACTAAGAATATATAACTTTTCATCTATTCCTGGTTTAGGAAAACATAAGTAAATCGTAAATAGACAATCAGCACATAAGAAGTTAGCAGCTTTAGTACTATGTTGTCTTCAAAAGTTAGAACATAGCAGCCGCTATGTACTTTGATATAGACAGTCTTATCTTATGTAATGATGGATTAGCAGCTCATCAAGTTAAGTGCTGATAAGCAGTCAATTAATAGTTTATCACTTTCAGTGTTGATCGACAGTGATTCAGCACTTAGCAGATTTCGACAGTTGAGAGCCAGTGTTGAATCCTTGAGAGTAGTGAATTAGCAGTTACTCCATTATTTATCTACTATGAATTTTGTTGATGAAGGCTATAAAAAAAGAAAGAGTAAATTCCACTTTTGCTCTATGTGGTTTGGTGCAAATAACACTTACATCCAAAGGTTTCAAAATATTGATTTTGCTCCTTATGGTTTTCAATTTGTCTCAGTTAACGCCAAACCACTAACACCATCAAATATTTGCTATTAAAAACAAGGGCATTTATGACATTTTATTATTATGGATTAGGTAGGTAACTTATCAACATATAATAGTTAGAGGACCATTGTTGTAACTTATTTAAAAATTAAAATAAGAAAATTTTATTATAATTATAATAAAAGACCTTTCTCTCTCTACTCTCATTTCTTCGTCAACTCTCTTTCTATCCAAACCCTAACCCATATCACCTCTACTCGCTGCCTCACATCAGCCACACCTACCGCCGCCTCTACACCTCCGTCACACCACTGTTGTCGTAACAACACCTCCGCTACACCGCAAATACCATCGGCACTACAACTCCACCACGCTAACTTTGTCACTTTAGCACCTCCTCCACCGTCTCATCCACAAAGAAAGACTACCACCAACACTACAAGTTCAACACCTCCACCACACTGGCCACTACCACCACTAGTCCACCACGTGATAGGTTTGTTAGAACATAAAAACCAAGTTTAACCATTTAAACTTTCTGAAAAATGCAGCGGATATATAGCTTTATAAACCTTTTTATAAGCTGGAAAACGTGTTCATTAGGTGACCATATTCATGTATAAAACAAAACCCATATATCAAAGGATCATTATATGTGAATGTGCATGCTATGTGTACATAAAACAACATAATATGACAGCCACAAAGGGGCTGCCAAACTACCTTTCCAGCAGCAAGATACGACCAAAGAAAGGTTGAGATGAGGCTGAAAATGTGGCCAAAACTTCTAGGTTGGAAGTCCTCAAATGCTCATTCCCATAACCCTCTAAGCAAGCATCATAGTTGCTTAGATTTTGAACACCAAAACTCCAAAAGAGAGCTGCCAAAAG
>BJCO01464741.1:0-26457 GCA_018326465.1 Flaveria floridana | reverse complement strand
AGGAATAACCCAAGTATGTGTTCTACTCTTTGAAGCTTATCTCACTTAGGACTGGACTTAGAGAAATAAACAATGATCTTGTTACTTTCAACCTTGTATTCATAATGTATCTTTGTTTGAGCCTTTTGCTTGTATTGTTACAATTGAACCTTGATTAATATATTTGGAATTAATAATAGCATTATGTGGCTGTGAACAATCGTAACTCTCACACTTTGATGATTCCGCCGTCAAGGTTGGGGTGTGACATTAGATCCAAAGGTTATGGTATGTTTTCAGTAAGTTGGGTAATATTAAATGTTCTAAGTTGGTAAAAATGGCTGGAAATGTAAAAAGAAAGAACTAGGGAGCAAAATGGACTTGTTTTGAAAACCCGAAAAGTGGTAAAATCTCCCTAAAATAGTAAAACAAAGAATATTAACATATTAAAAAGTATTCTAGACTCTAATACGAAAATCATGGGCAAAATGGTAGGATTTGGTAAATTATTGGATTAAATGGTAATTTTTATGAATTTAATTAACGAAAATAAGCCCAAACTGGGAGATTTTTAATAAAACTTTAGAAATAGAATAAGAAACTAAAATACATTAAAATCACTTTATTCCATTAAGTTTGAAGTGTCAAAATGGTATTTGTGTAAAAGATGGAAGAAAATTTCATTTCATGGTTCGGTTCCGGGTAAAAACACGTTTTAACGAGTAATTCATAAAAATGAAGTTTTTAATCAAAAGAACCCAAAAACATATTTTTAACATATTAGGAAGTTTATTATAAGTCCTTAAATAATATTTTAAAGTTAATTGGATGAAATCATAAGGATTTATAACAATCTATTAAAATCTTCGGTTTTACCATGCCCGGTAACTCAACGATTGTGTGTTAAATTCCACCAATTAAATTCTGGAAATTTTGGAGTTAAAACAGGACTAATTAAGTATAAGAACCATAAGAAGTTAATAAAGGTCAAATTGGGTCAAGAATTTCAAAGAAAGCAAACTCCAGGGTAGAAATTTTAAATTTTGAAACTTCAGGGATCAAAGTGTAAAATCCTTAAATATGACTAAAATTTCAGTCAACATATGACTAAAAAACTCTTATTAAACTTATAGCTACCTTAAAAAACTTATGAAAGCATATAACTTGTTATCCATGCATTGAAAACCCTAACTTTACTAAAAATGGAACTTTTGGATACAAATCCTTAATAAATTAAACTAAATGAGCTCTTAACCATAAAACACACTTAGTTACACATTTCATAGTCTAAGGATATACATATATACATACACACACATATATATATATATATATACTAAGCAAGTAGTTGTCTGACTCTAAGGTGAGTTATAGTGTTCCCCTTTTATTATTGATTTGGAATGAAACATGCTTTGATTTGTTAGGACCGTGTACGTACAGCGTACTAACTGATTCAATGTAAAACTAGATCAAATAGTGTGGAATCCTATTTGATTGGTGATCCAGTTAGTAAGAACGACAACCTGATCAATCTAATGATTAAACAAACGTTAAGAATGAGTAAAGATCGACCAGGAACGAACTTTGAAGTTGGATGGTCGATGTAAAATGCTCTGGACGGCTAGGGTATAATATTATTTGATGTGTTAAGTTTTTCCATGAATTATATGGTATTTATAGGTTTCAGTGTTCAGTCATACGACTGAGCCAATTGCATGATTCAGTCGTGCGACTGAGTCATGTGATTGATTCATACGCACGACTGAACTCCACTAATGGTTCAGTCGTGCGACTGAACCAATCTTATGCCTAAGTCGTGCGACTGATCCAGTCACCTGGTTCTGTCATGCGACTAGTCCATAAGCATGGTCCTTTCGTGCGTCTGGTCTATAAGCATGATCCATTAGCATGAATAGCCACAAGAGTAAGTCAAACACATTTCTTAATCATTGTTGACTAAGAACTATGCATAATAGCCTCAAACCTGTATATATAGTTCATATAGCATGTAATAATGAATGTTATAAGAATATGATATAATGAAGATTAAATAAACATCCAAACACATATTATTTCATTCAAACACATATCATATTACAATATTGTTCTTGAATTACATTTGTGTAAGAAGTGAAAGGCGTAAAAATTAAAGTACAATAAACTAGGACCATCGTGTATCAAAAACTCCCCCTTGGACCTGGTTTACTCTATTGTCTAACACTCTTCACATGCTCTTGAAACTTCTTCTACTTCTCCTCTTTAGTGACTCCTACATGAATCTCGAATGCAAAGCAGAGTCTGATAATATGTTGGAACATGAGAGCTTGTACAATGTCTTGCGTATCATAGAACAGTGGCCACTTGTATAAAGTATAAGCATCTTCTGCAGACAAGTTAGTAAGCCATATTGGGTCGAATACCCTGATTGTCTCAATCTTTCCATCTCTGTTCAAAACAATAACTGCTTCCCCCATCCTCCAATCATAATACCACCACTTAAAGTGAGGTGTGAAATCCTGTAGCATTTTCCTCAATGGAATCTTTGACATTGTCCTCGGAGGTCTCCACTCCAACACCACATTCCTTCTTCCAGAGATCGAGTCAACCTCAGCTTTATGAAGAAACCTCCTCGGTTGTTGAGGTTTGAAGTTGACCCATCTCATGTGGTGTTCCTTCTTTAAAGCCATCTCAAACCATCCTGACATTTTCCTCGGGTTGGCATATAACAGATCTAGGCATGCTAGTCTGTTTAACTCAAACCCTGGAGAGTCTTCAGATCATGTGGATATCTGTAGTACTCGATCCATTTCTCCCTTTTCATACATAGACAGCTAAGTCCTCAAAATAAGCCCAGCTGATAATCTTGCCTGACACCTTCTGATGTCTCTTAACTTTGTACAGCTTGGTGTAGGCATTTTACTTTGGAGGTTCTCTCTGAGCTTTCATCTCTGCTAAACATGCAGCCTATTCAGCTTTCCTTAGTTCCACATTAGCATCAGTAGCTTGAGCTTTACCTTCTGTCTCTTCTTTCTCAGTTGCTTTCTCATCGATCTTTTCAAACGCATCACTAACAAACATCTCACCCAAGTCTGGGATAACATTTCCATCAAAGTCAGTGTACTGAGGATAATGATCTGATGTGACATCCTCTATCTCTATATCATCCACTCCTTGTAACTCCTCATCACTAACAACATCAACTTCAGGAGCATCTTTAACTATCTCATCTGGGTTGAGTCTGAATATTTCTGCAAGTTGTTCATCGGATAGTTCATGTATGATCTCCCCTTCTTCTGGTTTGTAACTGACAGATCATCTAACTATCCCTTGCAGCTCAAGAATCATTGTAAATTAAGTCTTAATTTGCTAAAGGGGAGCGATACTGTATTCATCGACCTGTTGAATTTCATCTGTTTGATAGAATAATCAACAAAGTACACATTAATGAATCATCAAGGCATTAAACATAAAATATCATCATTTACATTAATGTAATACAATATTCAATTAAAAAAGATTACAAATTACATAAACTTTCTTAATCATTACTTTGGTCTCTATCTTGAGGCTCTTCTGCTTGAGGGACAAAGAAAGAAGCTCCTTGATCTTGATTCTTCTTAGTACGCCTCTCCCTAGCAGCTTAATTTGAGGCTGATGCATTCACATCACCTTTAGGCTCATCATCTTCATCATCTCCTTTATTTTTCTCCTTTCCACTGTCACCAGCCTCCTCCTCATCACCCTCATCATCAGATTCGTCATCACTAGAATCATCATCATCATTACCATCATATCCATCTCCTTTAATCTTAAGGGTCTCCTCCCTCTTACCTTTCAACCTCAGCATAATCCTCTTATTCTTCTTCTCTAGATTTTCAATCTTCTTTGTGGATGAAAGAACAAGATCATTCGAGCTTTAAGGGCATTGTGAGCTCAAACTAAAGCCTGCTCACGGGCTTCGTTCTTCTCTATCAACTTGGTAATTTGCTTGCCATGTTCTGCATTCACAGCCATCAGTTGTCTCATTTGGTTGGCCTGGAGATCATCAGTGGCCAGCAGCTTGAGAACTAGCTTGTTAAGGCTTGCAAGCTATTCCTCTAACCCAATAGTAGGTAGAGTAGTGCTCTATAAAGGTGGTATTTGGTTGGATGTTCTGGCTTGGGAGACGGTTAGGGTGCTTATGGATGTGGTGTAAATGGGTGAGGGGATAGGTATGGTTTGTGGAGGTGTGGTTTTGGGTATTGAGGGTGAGGAAGATGTAGGTGTAAATGTGGTGGTGGGTATGTCGGTGGTAGTGGCTGTGATGGTGGTAGTGGCAGGGGTGGTGGTAGTGGCAGTGGTGGTGGTTGTAGTAGGGGGGAGCTCATGAAGATAATCTTTGGGCATTTCCCCTTCATCCCATAAGGTTGGGCCATCCTTTTCCTCCTATATCCCTTAGCAATTGGGGCTCCCCCTGGGCTGATGGCCTGGTCAGGTGTATAAGATGGATCACTCTCTTCAGTATCGACACCCTTTGATCGAGCCTGGCGGGTACCAACCACCTCCTTTCCCTTCTCAGTAGCTACCCACTTGCTACCGACATGTCTCACTAGAGGCTCTTCTTTAGAATCATCATCTTCTTCCCCTAGATCAAAATTCCTGATATCCTCACTGATCAGGAAGTCATGGTGGATGGTAGCTTGCTCAGGCCCACAAGTAGCTGATGAACCACCCTGCTGAGGTGGTGGTTGGACAGTAGATATGTCAGTGTCTCTGGATTGATTCGAGCCCTCATATCCACCACCTTGACCCTTATCTTGGTTATCATCATCATCATCCTCGTCATCACCAGGAATCAAGACATGCTCAACATCCGAGTCACTATCATTATGACGCCACTTCTTCCTAGTCGGCGCTACATAATCAACATTCGCCAGATGGCCAAACAACCTTCTCACTAGGGGCTTAGTCTGCTTTCCCCTGTATACCTTCTTCCTGCCTAAAGTCGTGTCATCCATCACCTCCAATGACATATCATCGTCCTTAAGCTTAGGCAGGTTAGGTAGCTTCTCGTTGAGGATAAGCTGTAGAAACTGAGGATACATGCAAAAACTCTCATTCCCCTTGGCCTCGATGTTCTCCCTCATATAATTGAAGAACATCTTGGAGAAACTGAATGGGTGATTCAGCATTAACGCAACAAACGAGTTCTGAATATGATCGCTCATCTCGTAGAAACCACCGCGCCGTGAGGCTATGCACTTCAGAATCACATGTGCCAAATACTTGAGAGGCGGGCACATGTTGCTCTAATTAAGCACACCAGCATTGATGTCACCGGCGTACTTAATTCGTAGAAAGCATCTCCTAACCGTCATAGGATGTAGCTTGGTGGGATAATCCATGTCATCTCCCAAATCCAATATCCTCCTCGAATCATCCTCACCAATATCTATGTCCTGTCCAAAGATATAGCTCCGGATCCTAAAAGGCTTGACAGATCTGTCAACTACGGCATTCTCCAAGAATGCCTGATGTAGAGAACGGTATGGTGTGTAGGGAGTCAAGATAGGTCGGTATATCCTGGATCAGCGTAGGAACTATATAATCCCAACAAACTCTGCAACATTCCGGGAAGTCATGTTGAGATAAGTCAGATGTTGTGCTTATTACTCATAGTCCGTCTATCAGCTGTTTCACTGCAACACAAGCAACAAACATGTTAGATCCGTTCACAAGAAAGAACATTTGAGTTTGAACAGATCATATCATACTAGTTCAATCATATGATTGAACCATACGACTGAACTCAATCGTACGATTGGGCAACCGACTGACTTTAGTCGTGTGCCATGACAAGCGGTTGAGCCAGTCATGCGACTGAATCACCGATTGATTCAATCATGTAATTGAATCATGAGTATGATTCAAACGTGCGATAGAGGTTCATCAGTATGTCCAATCGTAGCCATACTGTGCTAGTCTGAGATTTTGAATCTTTGTCAAAACAGCCATATTCATGTCAAGATTAGAGTCATTAGACGCGCCAAGACTCGTCATTACACCTGTTATCTTTTAAGTTCACTTTTAAGTCCATTTAAAGGTCCAATTTTAGAGTTATTTGGTTCGGTTTAAGTTTTAAATCATTTGGACACTTTTGTTCGATTTAATGTATTCATGTGTCCTGATTTCATCTTGACCCTACCTGTAGATGAACGTATATCAGTTAGCAATGAGAAATCAGGTAAGTTCGTAAAGAAAAATTCAAAAAAGGGGTCCTCTATGTAACCGGGTATTTGAGAGAATTTGAAACAAAGAGTAGGGTTACGACCAACTGACCTCCTTTTATACTGATTTCAGTTTCAGTCGTGCGACAGGACCCATACACATGGTTCATACGTGCAACTGAGGTTCAGTCGTACGACTGACCTATATGCATGGAACCAATCGCATAATTGGTTCATACTGAGTTTGCTAATCGTTCGACGGCCATCCTCATGGTCCAGTCGTGCGATTGAGCCATACTTGAGGTCCAGTCGTGTGATTTGCCCATACTTATGGTCCAATCGTGTGACTGGCCCACACATATGGTCTAGTTGTGTGATTGGGCCATACTTATGGATTTAAATTCGTTTGACCCACTATTTCACATACTTATCTTTGATAGTTGACATTATGACCATTGATCATCTCAGACATGATCCTTTTAAATGAAAACCATTTGATCACCTCAGACATGATACTTTTAAATGAAAACCATTTGATCACCTCAGATGTGATCCTTTTAAATGAAAACCATTTGATCACCTCAGACATGATCCTTTTAAACGAAAACCATTTAATCACCTCAGACGTGATCCCTTTATCTTTCAGAAACAAGCCTTTCACAGTTAACATTCGGTTCATTATGTGACATTCAAAGAGTTCAGTCTAGTTACATAGTCCGACAACGACTCAATACAAACATAACTAAAATAGGAAAAACTTGAAATGAAACTGAAATAAGACATATTTTTGTATTTTTATTTAAGGAGGGTTGAAAACATCTTAATTTCAATTAAGCGATTTCTCCCCCTGAGCGGAACAGCTTCAAGCATTAACATCATTTCTAGAAAGATTCATAAGGAATCAGACAGGCGTAAAACACCATCATTTGGGATCTTTTGTATTTATCAATAACAGATAATATTGCATAACATCTTTTCTAGAAAGATTCACAAGGAATCAGACAGGCATAAAACACCATCATTTGGGATCTTTTGTATTTATCAATAAAAGATAATATTGCATATCTGATTCTTAGAATCTCATTCATCTAAGAGTCAAAGACACTAACAGGAAATCATGCTAGTGTTGTTGTATAGCACACGTTGATTTTGAACATCGAGAGCTGCACCCACAATGATTGTCAGTATATTTGTCCACTTAAATCCATACACGGATTTTTGACACACATTGGTGATAATTTGGGTATATTAGTTCAATAAGTATTTGTGGATCCCACGCTTATATGGTTATCAACCTTCTTCAGGAGATATTTGAACGGTATATGGGTTTTTGTCTAGAAGAAACTATTCTAAGACCTTTCAAAGAGATGCCAAGCCTCAGGTCAGTGCCATCGCACAATAGAGAGGCGCAAACAACAATGAATTCTTAGAATATATAGGTTATGCTTATCCTCAGGTCAGTGTCATTGCACAGCAGAGAGGCACACTTTATATCTTCTTGTTAAAGCAATTTTAACTTACATTTAACGTAGCAATGACATTTGTCATTTGCATCGCTCCTGTTTTTGGTCACGAGCACACATTTGTGGCTTTCTTTTTGCTCCTCACCCCTTATTGGAAATTTATTGATTGTGCAGATCAAGGATATGATGGAAACCCGCAACTTGTTGAGTAATTTAATTTGCTTGATTCACCAATAATGTCTACTAGTCTATTGTGTTGAATCTACAAACACATCATATAATGGACTTGCAATCCCTGAATCTACTTTCTCCATGTAACCACCGTAACAGACCAGCTTACTATCATTTTTCAGCTTATTAGGCTTTGACTTCTCAGACTTATAATTTTCATTGGCTATCAAAATAACATTGCAAAAATGAAAATCTTTTTGGTGTCCCAAACGATTCGATGCATGTGTACTATCATTTTCCACTGTACTGATTCGATTTCTAGAATTTGGCGTCTTTGCTTTTCAGCTTACTTGCCTACCCCCCTTTTATTTTTATTATTTTTATTATTTTTATTTTTTTATTTTTTATTTTTTATGTTTTTGTTAAGTAATAAATAGTGAAACTTAAACTATTCTCCCTCTAAATTTCTAAAACAGAAAATCTTTTTATTTTTTTGAAATTTTTAAGATAGAAGAGAAAAGAAAATAAAATAAATTTGACAAAAAAAATAAAAACAAAGACACATACTAACGGACTATGAACTCGACTCCTCCGGAATTACATCCTCTTTCTTTTTAACACCAATAACCTCTAAAAGATAAAAAAATCTCGGTTTATCAAAAGTTTTTATATAGAGGTCAGCGCACTGAAAATCCATGTTAATTTTAATTACATCGATTAAATGCTTTTCAAAACAATCACGTATGAAGTGATATTTAAGGCCGATGTGTTTGGTTTTTGGATGTTGTACCAGAATTTTAGTGACAACTATGGCAGCTGAATTATAAACTAAGATAGGAGTGTTAGTAAATTGCAAACCATAGTCCCGCATTTCCTGTTGAATCCAAATGATTTGAGAGCAGCAACTTGCAGCAACAACGTATTCAGCTTCACATGTTGACACAGCAACAGATGTCTGCTTTTTACATTGCCAGGTGATTAACCGCCTTCCAAAAAATTGACACCCCACAGATGTCGACTTGTAGTTCATCTTGCATCCACCATAGTCTGACTCACTGTACGCTGTAAGTTCAAAGTTATCATCATGAGGATACCACAACCCGAGTGTTGGAGTACCCTTCAGATAAAGAAAAATCCGCTTCACCCTAATAAGATGATTGACTTTTGGTTTTGACTAATATCTGGAACAGAGACACGTGGCATACATGATATCAGGACGAGAAGCTGTGAGACACATTAGAGATCCGATCATTCTGTGATACATGATGGCATCTAAAAAATCCCCATTTTTATCTAGTGCCACATCATGGTTTGTGGCAAGAGGGGTACCAATAACCGTTACATTTTCCATATCGAACCTACTTAGGATGTCTCCCATATAATTGGTCTGATGTAGAAAGATTCCATTAGGTGTCTGATCCACCTGTAAACCCCAGAAGAAACTTCATCTCTCCCATTGCACTCATTTCAAATTCAGCTTTCATCACAGATTAAAATTCTTTACATAATGCTTCGTTTTTAGAACCAAAGATTATGTTGTCCACGTATATCTGAACCAACAGTAAATCACCATCTTTTTGTTTGATGAATAACGTGCAGTCAATCACTCCCCTTTGAAATTCATGTTTCAGCAAATGGTTAGAGAGTTTCTCACACCAGGCTCGAGGGGCTTGATGTAGCCCATACAAAGCCTTGTCCAACTTATAAAGTATGTCCCGGTGATAGGGATCTTCAAAACCTTCAGGCTGACTGACGTATACTGTCTCACAGATTTCGCCATGTAGAAATGCACTCTTCACATCCAATTGATACACCTTGATTTTCATGTAGGATGCGTAGGCTAGGAACATTCTAATTGCTTCCATCCTAGCAACTGGTGCAAATACCTCATTATAGTCCACACCTTCAACTTGTCTGAAACCTTGGACTACTAACCGTGCCTTGTTTCTGATAATGACCCCCTGGTCATCTTTCTTACAATGAATAACCCATTTTGTGCCGATTACTTTTGCACCCTTTGGTCTGTCCACTAGTGTCCACACTCCTAGCTTCTTAAATTGTAGAAGTTCTTCTTGCATAGCGTTTACTCATGCCTCATCTTTCAAGCCATCACTTACATACTTAGGCTCGACTTGATAAACAAAACACTTAAATGCCCTATCATGTATGTATCCTTTTTCCATCACTGCCGTATAATCAGCTGTGTACAGCTGAGTTCTTGTCTGAACCCCAGAGAGTAGATCCCTAATGATGTTTTCTGGGGGATGATTCACACTAATCCTTGTAACTTGAGTTGTAGGCATGACTACTTCATTTTCTAGATTAGGAATCACTGGTTCATCTATGACTGGTTGATAATTTGCCCCAGAAGTTTCAACCAACCTTCGTCTGTAGGTGTACTTTCATCTGAGAAGGGATCACTAACTTCCAGATCTTCCTCTGAAGCCCCAGAAGCACCATCGATTGGAGCAGGAGTGCTTGAGTCTAAATTAGGAGTATTTAGGATATCATACATCATTTGAGCAGCCACCTCGTCATCGGAATACGCAGGAGGAAGATTGAAGGACTTGAAAAATCAATCATAATCAAAGAAAAGTGATGGACCTTTTCCAGCAGAGGGGGTGGTGTATCTTTGCATATCTACGTTGCACCACACTTCAACCTAACCTGTAGAGTTTTTGTAAACTCGTTTGTTAGGTATATTGTATCCTAGAAAAATTCCTTCATCTACTTTTTCATTAACCTTGTCAATCTGAGCTTTCTTCAGCAACATGCATGGAGCTCCAAATGGTTCCTGATACTCCAAGTTTGGTTTATGCCTTTAAAGTAACTCATAACAAGTTTTACCATGACGTTTGACAACTAATAAACGATTAAGAGTGTAACATGCATTAGCAATTGCTTCATTCCAGAATTGAATAGGCAGTTTTGAATCTGCCAACATCGTCCTTGCAGTTTCAATCAAGCTTTGATTTTTGCATTCGGCAACTCCATTCAACTATGGAGTCTAGGTAGAAGAGAATTGATGAACAATCCCTTTCTCTTGACAGAAAGCCCCCATCCACTGATTCTTCAATTCAGTGTCGTTCTCTGAACGAATCTTCCTTACCTTTAGCTTATACAGAGACTCCAGTATAGTAACCAATTGTTTGAAAGACTCAAACGTCTCTGACTTTGTTTTGAGAAACATCACCTAGGAAAATCTTGAATAATCATCAGTTACTACAAAATAGTTCCAATATCCGGTGATGCTTTTAGTACTGACAGAGCCAAACAGATCCATATGCAACAGCTCAAGTGGAATCTCAATAGAGTGAACTTTCTTAGATTTGTGAGATTTCTTGGTCTGTTTCCCTTTCTTGTATGCTATACAGAAATCTGGAAGCTAAAAGTTCTTGACCGTTATGCCTTCAACCAGTTGATTTTGAACCAAATGATTCATCTTCCTAGGATTAATGTCTCCCATTCTCCTGTGCCAAGAAATAAAATCCCTCTCGGTGGCTTTGGACAGGAAACACTGAGCAGCAGACTCAGTTGTTAAGGTTTTTGACATATCCAAGACATACAGGTCATCGTATCTTGAAGCTGACATTAGAACTTTCTCCTCGGGTATAACATAATCCTTCTTCAGAATGCAGCATCTCTTATTATCGAATATAACTTTGAAGCTCTTATCGCAGATTTGAGAAACTGAGAGTAAATTGTTCTCTAGTTGTTGAACATAGTTGACTTTATCGAACTTTACCTTCTCATTTCCCACTTCACCTTGAGCTGTGATATAACCTCCTTTATTTCCCGCAAAAGATACATATCCCCCTTTAATTTGTTTGACATTGAAAAGGAGAGATAGATTCCTGGTCATGTGCATGGATTCCCCACTATCAATAATCCAGGTGTTAGTGATAACGCTATAGCAGACAACCTGTGAAGAGCTTGAGGTGGCAGCCATAAATGCAAACTTAGATTCCTCAATGGCTGGAGATTTCGTGCTGGCAGCAGTCAATTCATCTTCAACCAATTGATCAACAGCATCCATAGCTTCTTCAACATCTGAATGAGTATCATCAGTAATGCTATCTCCTTCGCTAGCTGACCCATCATCAAGATCTTCTACCAGTGCCACATTTGCGTCTCCATTAGACATAAATCTGAAGGACCAGTCCTGTCCTTCGTCTCCTTGAGCAACCAATGCTTTCAAATCCTGACCTGTTGATGCCACTTTCTTCTCTTTGTACTGTCGGTTGAATGATGGAAAAGGGTTACCATTTCCTGTCTTCTAAAGTTTTACGCACACTCTTTTAAAGTGACCCTTTTCACCGTAGTTAAAGCATGTAACTTTGGTTTTATCAAAACCGAATGTTGTGTCTTTGGTGGCAACTATATTCTGACCCGTCTTTTTCACAAACTTTTTACCCCTTCTAAAAACACTTGCCAAAGCCCACATGATATCTATTCTTTCCAACTCTGTCTCATCTACCTGTTTATAGTCTTCATTTGCAAGATGACAATTTCCTATCTTACCAGCAACCACCCATCATACGAGTGTACAACCATAGCAAAAAGATCCATATGCTCTTTTGCTACTTCAACATTAACATTTCCCAGATTCTCGGTCTTTAGCTTAGTAGGATTTGAGTCAGGGACATAATATTGGGTTCCAGATGAACCTGATGATTCACTTCCTGAAGAGACACTTTGAGAAGTTCCAGATGTGTTGGAAATAAATGCAGTTTGGAAAGGTGCACCAGATGAAATTGGCATAGAAGCAACGTTATAGAGTGAAGGATTCTGAGCATAAGATCCTTTCTTAGACTTGTATTTCAACCGAAGTTCCTCCTCTCTCAACTTTAGGATAAAATCATTGATATCCAGAGTAGCTAAAGTTTCATTCTATACTAGATTAGACACAAACGGATCCCATTTATCTGGCAGACCATCTGTTAAGCTAGCAACTGTATCCTCTATTGAAGTAGTTACACCATGTATGTGCAACTCACACATTAGATGATAAAACCTGTCTATGATATCATCCAAACTTTCATTTCCCATAGACAAAAAGTTGTCAAACTCCTTTTTAAGTGCTTTAGCCTTTATTTCCTTTAAGGTTTCATTTCCATCATATCTCTTCTTAAGATCTTCCCATAGCTTCTTAGATTGCTTGTGCTCTAAAAACTGATGAAAGATATTATTAGGAATCGACTGTCTCAATAAATCATAAGCTTTCTTCTCAGCATCATGTGTGACCTCCTGTCCCTCATTCATACCACCCAAAGTCAGTTTTACCCCATTAGCACCAACTGGTATAGTATATCTAGTCTCAATGGTCGTCCACAAGTTAGGGTCAACACCGTTTAGATAAATTTCAAAACGTTTTCTTCATTTTGGATATTTATCTAAAATTAACAGCTTTGGTGGTTTGTTGTGATTTCCAATCTCATTTTCAAGAAGCAATAGATTCTGGATCCCTGAGTCCTTCCCAACAATAAACGCCGAGTTATGATCGTCCATGGTATCAAACTTGAAAAATTTTGTATATGACAGAATCAAATGTGCGATTGAAGAGTACAACTCAGTTCAAACATGCGATTGGAGAGTGCGACTGAGTTCAATCGTGCGATTGAGTTCAATCATGATATTGAGGGATGCGAAACAGTTCAACCGTGTGGGTTTAGCTTAATTGTGCGAATGAGTAGTACGACTAAGTCCAGTCATGCGATTGAATAGTGCGATTGGAATTCAGTCGTGCAATTGAGCCAATCGTGCGACTGAAGCTGCTGTGAATGAAAAATTCGAAACTTTGAACACTTTAACACTAAAAATGATTTTTCACAAACCCTAATCTGCCGTATGTCGAAAAGATTGAAATTTTTTAATCAAGCACACTTCAAAAACAGTTTTTAAGTCAAAACAAGAATTTTTCTGAATTAAAATGTTAGTTTTAACATGAACAGTAATCGAATCCATGAAGAATCATGAGCTTAGGCTCTGATACTACTTGTTAGGACCGTGTACGTATGGAGTACTAACTGATTCAACATAAAACCAGATCAAATGGTGCGGAATCCTATTTGATTGGCGATCCAATCAGTGAGAACGACAACCTGATCAATCGAACGATTAAACAAACGATAAGAATGAGTAAAGATCGATCATGAATGAACTTTGAAGTTGGATGGACGAACCAAAATGCTCTGGGCAGCTAGGGCATAATAATATTCAGAGTGCTACGTTTTTTCATGAATTATGTGGTATTTATAGGTTTCAGTGTTCAGTCGTACAACTGAGCCATTTGCATGGTTCAGTCGTGTGACTGAGTCATGTGATTGATTCATATGCACGATTGAACTCCACTAATGGTTCAGCCGTGCGACCGAGCCAATCTTATGCCTAAGTCATACGACTAATCCAGTTACCTGGGTCTGTCGTGCGACTAGTCCATAAGCATGATCCATTCGTGCATTTGGTCCATAAGCATGAATAGCCACAAGACTAAGTCAAACACATTTCTAAATCATTGTTGACTCAGAATTGTGCACAATAACCTCAAACACATATCATATTACAATATTTTTCTTGAATTACATTTGTGTAAGAAGTGAAAGACATAAACATTAAAGTACAATAAACTAGGACCATCGTGTATTAACATGATTGAACTACAACTATTATTGTGCTATTGTTTGACACTTTTATGTTGTGGACTATGTTTGAACCTGCTCTTAAATGTAGCACAATCATTAATTCTTATGTGAACTGTGACATCCGGTAATTTTCCGTTACCAAACTCCGCTAGTTCCGTTAAGTCTTGCATTTACGTGTCGTGAGCACACACTAGTGTCATTGAAATGTTGGTGACTTAATAATAATTATTAATGTTAAACTAATAATAATTTAATCAATAATGTGATTATTGTGTTGTGCTTATGTGTTTACGCGATTTAAATATTAACTGTGAATTTTATTGCATAACGTGGAAATATGTGTATTTAATACGTATGTCTTGTGTTTAGTAAAGATAAAACATATGATTATTATTATTAGTTTATATGTTTATTATTTTAGTTAGAAACCTTTTAAAAAGAGTTTAAAGCCTAGTTTTTATAAAAACACAAAATGCAAGGGTTTAAAGTGTAACACAATTAATTAATTAAGACAAAACAACCCAAACCCTAATCCCCACCCCCTTACGGCCGCGATCTCCATTCCACACACAGACACACAATTCGATTGCAGCCAAGAACACCCACAGAGCATTGATTTTGATTCGATTTCAAGTGTACAACAAGTTAGAAACATCAAATACAAGCCATTACACATTTAAAGGTTAGAGTTTTACATATTTTTCACGTGTTCTTGATGTGGGCCAAAACCCTAACTCGATTTTCATGATGAATGTTGAATTCCTTGTTGTTTGATGATGTTGTAATTTTAGTTAAGTTAGATTGATGATAGTTTACGTCGATTATGCAAGAAAGATATGATTTTGATGTGTTGTTCATAGGTTACTAATAATAGTAACTTTATTTGCATGAATATGATGATTTGATGATGAATTTATGTTGTTGAAGTGTTTGTGATGATATATGGATGTTAGATTGATGATATGAAAGCTAGAAACCTAAGAATGATTGTTGTCGTTCATAGATTTCCAAAAGTAGAAACTTTGTCCATGAAGATTGATGAATTATGATGATTAGATGTTGCTAATC
The DNA here is from genome assembly GCA_018326465.1 of Flaveria floridana. NCBI lineage: Eukaryota > Viridiplantae > Streptophyta > Magnoliopsida > Asterales > Asteraceae > Flaveria > Flaveria floridana. Next base: position 10,929 of record BJCO01464741.1, on the reverse strand, counting down.
ATGTCTAGATGCTGATATAAGCTTGAATTGGTATATTGTTAATGAATTCATAAATGTATTTAGGATGTGTTTTCCTAAAAAGGAAACTTTATTTGCACAAAGTCTTGAACATGATGATTTAAGCATGTTTGGGACATTAGGATCATGCTAGTATGTTCATGGATGATTTCTAATATGGTTGAATGCATTGCTTGGGTTGTATAAATGTTTGTTGGGTTAGTTGGATTTTTGGTCCATTTGTGGGAATTCATGGTAATGGGTCATTTGGGTAGATTGGGACTATTGTTGGTTTGTGGTTGATCATGGTTGAGCATTTTGGATGATAATCATGTGTGATGTATTGATATGTTTGGTTAAATCGAATTTTACCTATAATGTCACCAACGGGTCAACTGGGTCATATGTGTTTAGTCTTTCTAAAACCTTGAGTTCTTTGTTTTGTAGAGCACTTAGGGCTTCATTATGATTTCTTGTACACGTAGTACTCATGTGTTCTAGGTGACCTCTGAGGGTTGTCTATCAACTTTTTCTTTCAAGTTAAGCATTAAGTAATTCTTACGCGCATTAGGTGAGTTCATGCCCCATTCTTTTTCCATACTCTCTTTTTGGGGAGATAGCATACTGGTTTTACAAACGCTTTATTTACATGAGTTGTGTATAGTATAATATAGTGTTATTTACCATGGAAAGTCCTCACACTTTTGGATTGCTAATAATGATTTAGCAGGAAATTTTAGGTAGTAGTACTGGGTTTGACGAGCCCCACCTGTGTGACTCGAGGTCAGACGGGTGCAATGTTGTCCTAACAAACATTGTCACCACCTGGTAAGTTGTGGCAGGAGGCAACAAACGTAACACAGTTGGCTTCAATTGCGAAATCACTATGATTATTACTTTTTGTTTATAGACTAGCTATCTATTACAATACACTTCTTATATTTTACAACTGTTACTGATTATTGTTATTCGCAAAATCTTGAACTGACCAACCATTGTGTTGACTCTTTTGGTATGCTATTCTCAGGTTAAGATTTGCCATTTCCTAGGAGCACGTTGCATGGGTCAACATCATGGTGTTGTTAGCATGTTATGAAACAACGTATTGATTGTGTTTGTTTAAACATTTATGTTTTGGTTTGCGTAATATTTGGGCGCGTATGTTTGCGCATATTAAATCATGTTACATTGTTTTGGGTTTTTCTAATTATTTAAATGCTTTTGCAGTATTTAAAGTTAAACTCTAATTATGAATGTTAGTTCATATAGAGTCGTTCTAAGTAACTAATGACTCAGATCCTAGTTTGTCACGAGCCTCGCGGTAAAACCCCGCACGCGGATTTTAAGGGTGTGATAGATTGGTATCAGAGCCATTGGTTATAGGGAACTAGGTTACATACACACTAGTCTATAACCGCAAACAGTTAGTTAGTTACGTGTTCCTTATTCCCCTATTGTATTCTCATTGGCATACACATCGCATACTCTGCAGTATGGCATCATCTTCGAGAGATACGGGTAAGAAACCTATAGGTTCAGACTCTCCTGCACATTCTGAGTCCCCTCCTCCTACACCTGTACCTGATCGGGCACCTGACTAGCCCCGACTAGCCTACCCTTATGAGGAAATAAAATGGGATCAACCTTTTGCTTTGATGGAGCGCGATCCTCCATGGGATTGGAGCTTCTACCCTAAGTATGTGGATAATATGATGTATAGGGAGTGTGTGCCTGTTCTGAGGCCAAGGACTAGAAACAACATTGAGCAGCCTACACCTTCTCTTCCACGGATGGTGCAGTCAAATGAACAGCTAATAGCAGCCTTAGTGGCAGCCCTGGACACCGAGAAACAACGTGCCCAGTGGCTTACTGAGATGGTATTAGAACGGAGGCAACAAATAGGAGACACTACACGGGAGTTAGCAGAAGTGAAAGACCTACCCTATCAGTGTTATCAGCAGAAGTGTCACTTGACTGACAGGGTAGCCCAGATGACATAACAACCAGAGACATGAGACAACACCTTACATGATATTCGAGCGAGACTTGCTACTTGGGAGGCACAGTTTGCGGCGATGCATGTGGCTGTGGAACCAGAACCAGAACCAGAACCAGAAGAAGAAGACCTTGAGGAAGAACCTGAAGAAGCACCAGTAGAAGAAGAAGAGCCTGATGAGATGGAAGAAGACAGTGATGGATCTGATATTCTAGATTGATTCTTCTTTTTCATTTGACTTTAGTGTTTTTCATTTGAAAACCTATGTGGGAAGGGTTGTTTCCTACCTAACTAGAAATCTAAAAATTTTGACATTGATGGAATATTTTATGAACTGGTTATAATTTATTTATCTTTGGTTATCATGTTCGTTATAAGTGTTATGCTTGATGAACTTCTTTATCTTCTTACTATTTACTATGCTTTTATAAGAATAATATGTACGTGTTACTCATTTTTGGTGTTTGTGAATGTAATGTGCAAAATGGAAGCTAGTGGTGGAGGACGTGGTCATGGACGCGGTGTTGGGTGTGGCGTTGGGCGTGGCGCTGGACGTGGTGCTGGAAGAGGGCACGGTGCGGCAACGATTAATATGACCCCCGTAGAATTAGCTACTTTAATTAATGAGCATGTGCAGGCGGCAGTGGCAGTTATGCACGCTGCTCAAGTGCCCGTTGCACCGCCAGCAGGTAAATGATATGAGTGATTTGAAAACCACTCAAATTGCTTGCTTATATCATCAAACTAAACAATTTTGGTTTGTTGAAACAGGACCCCTACCCTGTAATTACAAAACTTTCATGGATTGCAAGCCCCACACCTATAGTGGAGCTGAAGGCGCAGTCTGACTAGTCAGGTAGTTTAAGAAGATTGAATCAATCTTCGCCAAATGCAATTGCCAACCAGTTGATCCAGTTAAGTACGTGACCGTGACTCTCGAGGGTGCGGCACTTTCGTGGTGGAATGCGCAAGTGCAAATGTTGGGTCAAGCTATGGCGAATGACCAGCCATTGGATGAATTCAAAACGATGATGACGGAGGAATACTACCCTCGGGATGAGGTGCCGAAGTTAGAGATGGAACTGTGACAGTTGAAGATGCAGGGTTTGGATATAGAGGCCTACAACATTAGGTCTCATGAGTTGGCTACTCTGTGCCCTGGGATGGTGACCCTGATGCACAAAAGGATTGTGCTGTATCTGCGTGGTTTTGTACCTGAAATCCAAAGCATGGTCAATGCTGCTAGCCCCACTACCATGCAGCAAGCAATTCGGTTGGCTCACAAGTTAACCAACCAGGCGGTGGAGCAAGGTAAGCTGCTAAAGCGGGGTATAGTGGCTAGCGTACCAGTAGCGCTGAGTGTACCGGAAAATAAGTGCTGAGTGTACCGGACAATAAGCGCAAGTGGGATGGTCGAAACAACAAAGGATCAACTTCGAGTAACCATCAATAAGTGAGGATGTTTGACAATAACCGAGGTTACAATCAAACCACCACTACTAATCAAGGTCAAGGGGGATACATTGGGAAGCATCCCAAGTGCAACCGATTTAACTACCACTACGTTGGTAGATGTGACAATTTCAAATGCCAACGCTATGGGAAGATTGGTCATGCAGCTAAAGATTGTCGTGGCAAGCTGATGAAAATGCCACAACAGTCCCAGGAAATTCCCAAAGGTTGTTTTGAATGCGGAAAAGATGTCCTTTATAGGCGAAACTGCCCACAACTGAGGAGGAATGGAAATGGCAACAACAACAATAGCCACAACAATAACAACGACAATAATAACAACAACGGTAATGGCAACGGTAATGGTGGTAACAATAATGGAGCCAAAGGAATAGCCTTCGTCATTGGCTCAGGTGAGACTCTAAACGACCCTACAACTATTACTGACAAATTTCTTGTTAATGGTCGTTTTGATTCTGTATTGTTTGACACTAGAGCCGATAGGAGTTTTATTTCTACTAAGTTTAGTAGTCTTATGAATGATATGCCTTCTATATTGGACATCACCTATACCGTAGAGTTAGCTGATGGTAAAACAATTCACATCATGCACATTCACAAGGGTTGTAAGATAGAACTGGCCGGACACGTTTTTAACATAGATCTTATGCCCATTACACTCAGGAGATTTGATGTGATTGTGAGAATGGATTATTATATGGGAAGAAAGCGGAGCTAGTGTGTCATAAGATGGTTATGCGAATTCCTCTTGAGAATGGCAAAACTCTTTCAGTCAAGGGTGAAAGGAGTGGTACTGTGATACGCATCATATCAATCTTGAAGGCGCAGAAGATGCTACGTAAGGGTCGACTGGCTATACTGGCCTTGGTGACCGACAAGCAGCAAGAGGAAAGGAAGATGGAAGATATTCTAGTGGTTTGAGACTTTCCAGAGGTGTTTCTAGAGGACATTCCTAGATTACCACCTCATTGCCAAGTGGAATTTCAGATCGAGTTGACTCCTCGTGTAGCCCCGATTGCTAGGGCACCTTATCGATTGGCACCGAATGAATTACAGGAGTTATCGTCACAACTCCAGGAGCTATTAGATAAGGGTTTTATCTTACCTAGCACATCACCTTGGGAAGCCCCTCTCCTTTTTGTTAAGAAGAAGGATGGCATATTTCGGATGTGCATCGACTATAGGGAGTTGAACAGGGTAACAGTCAAGAACCGGTATCCCTTACCGTGTATTGATGATCTGTTCGATCAACTTCAGGGACCCAGTTTTTATTCTATAATCGATTTAAGATCCGGGTATCATCAACTGTGAGTCCAAGAAGAAGACATCTCGAAGACTACTTTCAAGACTCGCTACGGTCTTTATGAATTCTTGGTCATGCCATTTGGGTTGACTAATGCACCAGCTGTGTTCATGGACCTTATTAACCATGTGTGCAAACCCTACCTTGATCAGTTTGTTATTGTATTTATCGATGACATATTGATATATTCTAAGACCAATGAGGAACATGAAGAATATCTACGTTTGATCTTAGAACTATTAAGGAAAGAGCAACTATATGCAAAATTCTCTAAGTGTGACTTCTGGATACGAGAAATGAAATTTTTGGGTCACATTGTGAATGAGAAGGGAATTCACGTAGATCCTGCAAACGTGGAAGCAATCAAGAATTGGACGGTTCCTAAAACTCTTAGTGAGATTCGTCAATTTCTTGGATTGGCGGGATACTATCGACACTTCATCGAGGGATTTTCAAAAAATTGCTCAACCCCCCACTGCCTTGACACATAAAGGTACCGTGTTTAAATAGGGTGAAAGTCAAGAATCAGCTTTCCAGTTACTGAAACGGAAACTCTGTAGCGCATCGATACTGGCATTACCGGAAGGAAGTGTATTGTGACGCATCCATTCAGGGACTGGGTTGTGTCTTGATGCAGTGAGATAAGGTGTTAGCCAACGCCTTGAGACAACTAAAGTTCCACGAGAAGAACTATACCACCCATGACTTAAAATTTAGTGCAGTGGTGTTTTCTTTGAAGATATGGAGACATTACTTGTACGGTACCAAATGCACCATCTACACCGATCACAAGAGTCTTCAACATATCTTTGAGTAAAAGTAACTGAATATGACGCAACAGTGCTGGGTAGAGCTACTGAACGATTATGATTACGCTATCAAGTATCATCCGGGGAAAGCAAACTTGGTTGCCGATGCCCTAATCCGGAAGGAAACCTCTAAGCCTAGACGAGTGCGAGCTTTACAGCTTACGATCAGCACTTAACTACTTAAACAAATTAAGGAGGCACATACAGAGGCTTTTAAAGCAGAAAACATTAGGTCTGAGTTGTTATGTGGGATGGATAAGCAGCTTGAGGTGAAAGCTGGTGGAATTCGTTACTTCATGGATAGGCTTTGCGTGCCTGTGTATGGAAACCTGAGAGACTTAATTATGAGTGAGGCACATAAGTCTAAATATTCTATACATCCTGGATCCAATAAGATGTATCATGATCTGAAGGCGCAATACTGGTGGCCCAACATGAAGGCGGATGTAGCTAGATATTTGAGCAAGTGTCTGACCTGCTCGAAGGTGAAAGTGGAGCATCATAAACCATCTGGATTACTACAACAACCTGAGATTCCTATATGGAAGTAGGAATAGACCTCCATGGATATCGTCACCAAATTACCACTGACTAATACTGGGTGTGACACAATATGGGTTATCGTAGATCGATTAACGAAGTCCGCTCATTTCCTGGCGATAAAGGAAACACATAAGATGGAAAAGTTAACCTGACTCTATCTGAAAGAAATAGTTTCGAGACATGGTGTACCAGTCTCAATTATTTCTGACCATGATGCTCGTTTTACATCGCACTTCTGGTAGTCATTGTAGAAATCCTTGGGTACGCGATTGGACATGAGTACCGCTTATCATCCACAAATCGGTGGTCATAGTGAATGTACCATACAGACATTGGAGGACATGCTACGTGGTTGTGTGATTGACTTCAGGAATAATTGGGAAGTTCACCTACCATTGGTGGAATTTTCTTACAACAATAGTTATCACACCAGCATAAAGGCAGCACCATTTGAAGCTTTGTTTGGATGAAAATGCAGATCACCAGTTTGTTGGCTGAAATTGGTGATAGTCAGCTAACGGGTCTTGAATTGGTGCACGAGACCACCGAGAAGATTGTACAAATAAGGAACCTTATGGCTGCAGCGCGAGACAGACAGAAAAGTTATGCTGACAAGCGATGGAAACCACTAGAGTTCTAGGTTGGCGATAAAGTTTTATTGAAATTCACACCATGGAAAGGCGTAATTCGGTTTGGAAAAAGAGGAAAGCTAAACCCAAGATACGTTGGACCATTTGAGATATTGAAAGTCTCACCATGGAAAGTCTCACCATGTATGTCTTGTGTTTAGTAAAGATAAAACATATAATTATTATTATTAGTTTATATGTTTATTATTCTAGTTAGAAACCTTTTAAAAAGAGTTTAAAGCCTAGTTTTTATAAAAATACAAAATGCAAGGGTTTAAAGGGTAATACAATTAATTAACTAAAACAAAACAACCCAAACCCTAATCCCCACCCCCTTGCGGCCACGATCTCCACTCCACACACACACACAATTCGATTGCAGCCAAGAACACCCAAAAAGCATTGACTTTTATTCAATTTCAAGTGTACAACAAGTTAGAAAAATCAAATACAAGTCATTACACATTTAAAGGTTAGAGTCTTACATAATTTTCATGTGTTCTTGATGTGGGCCGAAACCCTAAGTCGATTCTCATCATGAATGGCGAATTCCTTGTTGTTTGATGATGTTGTAATGTTAGTTAAGTTAGATTGATGATAGTTTACGTCGATTATGCAAAAAAGCTATGATTTTGATGTGTTGTTCATAGGTTACTAATAATAGTAACTTTATTTGCATGAATATGATGATTTGATGATGAATTGATGTTGTTTAAGTGTTTATGATGATGTATGGATGTTAGATTGATGATATGAATACTAGAAACATAAGAATGAATGTTGTAGTTCATAGATTGTGAAAGGTAGAAACTTCTGTTTATGAAGATTGATGAATTATGATGATTAGATGTTGTTAATCGTGTATAGATGTTGATATGAGCTTGAAGTGGTATATTGTTAATGAATTCATGAATGTATTGGGTTTTTGATAAGTTTTAGAATGTGCTTTCCCAAAAGGGAAACTTTTTTGCACAAAGTCTTGAAGATGATGATTTGAGCATGTTTGGGACATTAGGATCATGCTAGTATGTTCATGGATGGTTTCTAATATGGTTGAATGCGTTGTTTGAGTCGTATAAACGTTTGTTGGGTTAGTTGGATTTTTGGTCCATTTATGGGAATTCATGGTAATGGGTCATATGGGTAGATTATTGGTTTGTGGTTGATCATGGTTGAACATTTTGGATGAAAATCATGTGTGATGTATTGATATGTTTGGTTAAATGAAATTTCACCTTTAATGTCACTAACAGGTCAACTAGGTCATATGTGTTTAGTCTTTGTAAAACTTTGAGTTCTTCGGTTTGTAAAGCACGTAGGGTTTCATTATGATTTCTGCGTACACGTACATATGTACTCATGTGTTCTAGGTGACCTCTGAGGGTTGTCTATCCACTTTTTCTTTCAAGTTAAGCATTAAGTAATTCATACACGCATCAGGTGAGTTCATGCCCCACTCTTTTTACATACTCTCTTTTTGGGGAGATAGCATACTGGTTTTACAAACGCTTTATTTACATGAGTTGTCTATAGTATAATATAATGTTGTTTACCTATGTGACTCAAGGTCAGACGGGTGCAATATTGTCCTAACAAACATTGTCACTTGGTAAGTCATGGCAGAAGGCAACAAACGTAACATAGTCGACTTTAATCTTGAAATCGCTATGATTATTACTTTTTGTTTATAGACTAGCTATCTATTACAATACACTTCTTATATTTTGTAATTGTTACTAATTATTGTTATTCGCAAACTCTTGGACTCACCAACCATCATGTTGACTCTTTTAGTATGCTATTCTCAGGTTAAGATTTGCCATTTACTAGGAGCACGTTGCCCGGATCAGCATCATGGTGTTGTCAGTATGTTATGAAACAATGTTTTAATTGTGTTTGTTTAAACATTTATGTTTTGGTTTGCATAACATTTGGGTGTCTATGTGTGCGCATATTAAATTATGTTACATTGTTTTGGGTTTTTCTGATTACTTAAACACTTCCGTAGTATTTAAAGTTATACTCTGATTTTGAATGTTAGTTCATATATAGTCGTTTTAAGTAACTAATGACTGAAATCCTTATTTGTCATGCGCCTCGAGGTAAAACCCCGCACGCGGATTTTGAGGTTGTTGCATGAACCGCTTGTCATATATGGGTAGATCTACTTGGCGAATTCCCCACACACAGTGCCTTCCGGATAGGAAGGGTGCCCCACTGAGATCCTGAGGGATCGTTTGTGTCATGTAACAGGTTTTTATAAGATACTATGGTGAACCATCCAGCAGGTATGGTGCACTGTTTGAGGCTCCGTTATCTTTAGGGTTAACAAGTTTAAAAACAACTTTAGAAGAGGCTAACCGGGACTGAGTGCAGGGTTGATTGTGACCCCACAACATAGATACTTTGATTTTAAAATTTAACTTAAGGACTTTAAAGAGTCCTTTTGTTTTTAAACTTTAAGCACTTGAATTCACCAACTTTTTAGTTGACATAAAATCTTTTTAAGCATGTTTCAGGTAATCCCTAATGGAAGTGGCACGATTGGAGAACCAGACTTGGATGACCTAGGATTATGAGTACCCCTGGCATCACTTGAATTTGAAAACACTTTGAACAATTTGAATTATAGTTGACTAAACACTTTGGATTATCTAATGAATTTGTACTCTATATGATGGGCTAGACTGTTCTAGTCCGGTTTGACATTAAATATGTAATGCCATGATATTTCTCTCCTTGTGCCCTTGTGATGGTTTGTTTCCGCTGCCTTGTATGTTGCGTCTGTGACGTCCCACCCTCCTTGGGCCCAGGGTGTGACAGTTATTCCGTTGTTATATTTTTTAAAATTTATCATTTTAACAAAACACAATAGTATTCAAATTAATTTAATAACTAATAAAAATACACATTAAACTGCACTAAATACACAATGACGAGATTTGAACTTAAAAACGTAAAAAATTATCTTTTTATATAATAGTGTTGTACTCATTTTAAATATTAAAAAACGTTCTCTTTTATAATATCTATAAAAAAATAATATCATACATAAAAGTCATGAATGTTTAAAAAATTGGGAAATTTTTAGAAAGTCAACAAAATTAACTATTTCTTAAAATACTGATATAACAAACTTTGCTCTATAAGTTAATATCAACCATTGATTAAAAAATTGGATGGTTGAAATTACGTTTTATACTTTTTAGTTTTTAAAAGTGTTTTTATTTAAACATAATATATACCACTAGACTCTTGCTATAAGAGCATTCACATCCCATTCTTCATTTTTATCCTTATAATTACACTAAAAATCATCACTTCTTATCTCTCATTTTAATTAAATAATATATTGTTATATCTTTTTCATTATATTTTCATTCATTCACTCACAATCACTTTTGAAAATATTCAAAAAATTATAAGGGTTGATTTATAAATTTTTTAATTTATAAATAAACAGTAACATTTTCTCTCTGCTCCACTCAAAATCATTCTATATAATATAAGGTGTTCCACTCACATATTTTTAAAGCATGGGTTGTGAATGCTCTAATATCACATATACTCAAATTTATCATATATACCCATTTTTAATTATTAGAACATTAGATTTATTGGTTATAATTTATTTTAATAAAAAAATATATAACAATGTTATCCTTTATTTTTTTTATAAACACGTCAAAATCCAATTTGTTGGTACACATGTCCCTAGTTCTAGTTCTAGTTCTAGTGAGCTTAAATGTAATTGACTTTCATTTCGTAACACTTATGTAATGTTTGATATATGAAATGAAAAACTCTTCGTTGAATGTTCATTGGTTGTTGAATGTTATATCTATTCATATGATTTATAGTTACACGCTTATATGAACATGTTATAAAGGTTTTACAGTTGTTTGACATAGTTTTGTATCGTTAAAGGTTCAGGAATATGTTTAACTAAGTCTCATGATTCAGTCACACGATTGGACCATGCGAATGGGCCAGTCGCACGACTGAACCAGGTGATTGAGCCATACGCACGATTGAGTCGTAAGACTGACTCAGTCGTACGAATGAATCAATCGTACGGCTCAGTCGCATGACTGAGCCATACGCATGGTTCAGTCGTACGAATGAAAGCTGTAACCTATAAATACCACTTAATTCGTGGAAAAATAAAACACTTCGAGA
>BJCO01464740.1:0-19285 GCA_018326465.1 Flaveria floridana | reverse complement strand
ATGCCGGAGTTACAAGAGAGGAAAAGTACAAGAAGTTTGATGAGCTGATGAAGAATGTTAGACACTGATGTAAACTAGGTCTAAGGGGGAGTTTGTTGATACATGTGTACCTAGTTTAGGAGCTCAATGTAAAATGTCTTTCATGTCTTACATATATGTAATTGAATGGGTATAAATGAAATACAATGTGTGGTTGATGCTTGTAATGTTTAATATTTCATTGTTTATTGTGTAATAACTCATATTGAACTAACTATATAGGTTTGTGGTTGTTTAAAATAATTCTCAGTCAAATATGGTTGAGAAACATGTTTAAACTTAATCATGTGAAGTTCTCATGTGAATGGACCATACGCATGAATACTTCATGCTAATGAACCAGTCGCACGACTGAACCAGGAGACTGGATTAGTCGCACGATTATGACATGAGATTGACTCAGTCGCACGACTGGACCTTCAGTCGTGTGGATGGATCAACCGCATGCTTCAGTCGCGCGACTGAACCATGCTAATGGTTCAGTCGTACGAATGGAAAACCCTAACCTATAAATACCACTTAATTCGTTGAAAAACGTAAGAATTCGAATACCTACGCACATAATCATACCCTAGTCGTCTAGAGGCTCAAGAAAACCTATTCCAACTTCATAGGATTGATCAGATTATCATTCTCACTGATTGGATCGCCAATCAAATAGGATTCCACACTATTTGAGTTGGTATACGCGCAGAATCAGTTAGTACTCCATACGTACACGATCCTAACACTGACCTACAAGGAAAAGCAATTGAACAAGAAGATGATCCACTCTTAGCCTGAAAGTTGGAAATAAAGTATGACGATGTTGAAAAAAACATTTGATCTTGAAATTGCAAGCAGTAGTTTAGACACTATGGTTGTTAAGATAAAGACCTTGGAGCTTGATGAGAAGTTTAGAAATCTTGGTGGTCCATAAGTCATAGAGGCATACAAGTTTCCTAGTGAAGCTCATACTATCAAAAATGCCTTTATTACAGAAAATGATGATTTCATGGCAATTTAAGAGAGTCAAAGATTAATAGCTTATGTTTCTGCTCAACATTCCATGATGAATAATACATCATCTTCTACACCACAAGCTGTAAGTCAAGCTTATGCTCCATGTGAGCACACCACTGATGAACAAAAAGTAGCCTACAATGCCTTTTTCAAGCTTTGAAGCATATCTTGGTGGTAGACTTACATTAGCTCATCTGATCTAAGAAGATCTCGAAGAAATGGCTCCAAATGATGTAGAAGAGATAAATTTACAATGGCAGATAGCCAGGATTGCCATGAGAGCAAATAAGTTTTACAGAAAGATAAAGAAGCTAACACAAAATGAGAATACAAAATCGGGATATGACGACCAAGGTCATGTGCTACAACTGTGGTGTAAATGGTCATTTCTCCACAGAATGCAATGCTCCTAAAAGCAGCAACAATAACTTTTCAAGAGCTTCTTATGATCAATCATCAAACCAACATAATCAAAGATCCTACTCTTATCAAAACAATTAATCACCACATCATCTGAATAATCCTTATATCACATAGCAATCTCACTCATCATCTCAACCATCCTCAAATGCACTTGTCATCAAATGATATGGTGTTTACGACTAGAGTCTATATGCTAAATAATGAAGCCGAACTATTAGAATTATGCATTGATGGCTCACATCAATAATTCTCCATCACCAATGCCAGCTAAAGGTCATCCTAGAAAGTCCAATAACATATGGTATGTGAATAGTGGGTGTTCTTAGCACATGACAGGAGACAGTTCCCTTCTATATGATTTCTAGCACATTCAAGGAACAACAGTGGCATTTGGTGGAGATTCATAAGGTGGAAGAATTAATGGTGAAAGGATGATGACAAATGGTCAGCTTAATTTTGACAAAATCAACTATTGTGAACAACTAAAGTTCAACCTGCTGAGCGTGTCACAGATCCATGATAAGAAATATTCTACTCATTTAACAGACACTCATTGTTACATTCTGAAACTAGGTTTTTAAATTCCTGAAGAATGTGTTGTATTGAAAACACCGAGAAAGAATAATAGTTATGTCTTTAACCTAAATTTTGTTCAACCTACAGAAGAAACATGTTACTTTTGAAAGCATAATTTATTGAGTCACAACTATGGCATAGGCGTTTGAGACATACAAATTTCAAAAATATGAATAGGCTAGTAAAAGGAAACGATGTAATTAGTTTACCTCTAAAAGAATTTCACTCAGTTGATCACTATTCAGTATGTTTTAAAGGGAAGCGAGACAAAACTTTCAATAATCCTAAGCGTGTGAACACAAACAATAATCTATTGAAGTTACTTCATATGGATCTCTTTGGGCAAACTCACATCATGGGTATAGGCAAAAAGCTGTATTGTTTAGTGATCATTGACAACTTTTCTAATTTTACATGGGTCTTTTTCTTACTTCATAAAAATGGATCATCACAAATAAGCAAAGACTTTATCACTAAATTGAAAATTAATTGGATTATAAAGTAAAATCAATTAGAAGTGATAAAGAAACTGAATTCAAAAATGATGATTTAGGATAATTTTGTACTAACAAGAGTATTACTCATCAATTTAGTACAACTAGAGCTCCACAACAAAATGGAGTAGTTGAGAGAAGAAAAATAAAAGTAATTGATGTAGCAAGGGCCATGTTAGCTGATGTTACCAATCACCTTCTATACATAATCAGTTAACACAACTTTTATGTATAAAATAGAACTTTAATAGTCTAAGAGAAGAACAAAACACCTTGTGAACTATTATTTCATTAAAAAATTTCATTGGTTTATTTAAATCATTTGGTAGTTCTGTCTCAATATTAAACACCCTAGATCATTTAGAAAAGTTTGCTCCCAAGTTAATTTAAGGATTCTTTGTAGGATATTCATCAACATCTAAGGCATTTAGAGTGTTTAATCCAAGATTAAACATAATTGATAATCCATAAATATTAAGTTCAATGAGCATTCCTTTCAAAGTCATCAAATGGTCTTGACTGTTTGTTTTATATTTACTCTCTTACTTAGTCATTTAATCAATTTAACATGCCAACTACAACAAAAATCAACAAAGAAATGGATTAGAAGCAACAGAAGCAGCATTACGTGATTTTCTAGTGATTCCTCTATCACCTACACATTTGTAGGCTCCAGATGATCTATTATAAGCTAATCAAGTTAGACCAACACAGATTGATAGTGTATCAACAGATGTTGGTCTAAGTTAATACCTATAACTTAACCTTGACACATCACCTGAAGTTTAACAACATGGACTTGACACAACATATGCTGATAGTATGGTGAATCCAAATGAAGTGATTTATCAAAGTGCTTCTAATTTATTTGTTCAACTTGATAAAGCCTTTGATTATTTGCATGACTCTCTCACTCATTTCAATCCAGAAGATGCTACACACCAAGCTGACCTGAATGTCTCCAACCTTGATGTATCCACTTAACTTAATGTCATTCCTACTTCAAGGATACGTAGAGATCATCTAGTGTAAAACATTATTGGTGATTTTGATGAGATAGTGACTAGAAGCAAGTCAAGTATTGCCAACATTTGTTTATTTTCTTACTTTCTATGTCAACTAGTGCGTAAGAATATCAAGGAAGCTTTTTAGATAACAGCTAGATAAAGGCAATGAAGGAAGAGTTGCTTTAATTCATAAAGCAAGAAGTTGGTGGACCTTCCCCAAGGACAATATGCTATTGGAACAAGATGGCTATATAGAAACAAGACTGATGATAGAGCATTGTTATTGGAAATAAAGTGAGATTGGTAACCCAAGGTTACACTCAAGAAGAATGGATAGAATATGATGAGGTGTTGGCACCTGTTGCTAGATTGGAGGCCATCAGTACCAAATGAATGTAATTTGTGTGTTTATGTACCGGAGGATTTCTAAAGAAGTCTATGTTAGTCAGTCACTAGGACTTGAAGACCCGGATTTCTTCATAGGGTATACAAGCTTCATAAAGATTTGTATGGTCTATATCAAGCCTCATGAAATTTGTATGAGACATTATCATTTTTTCTACTTGAATATGGGTATATGAGAGGAAAGGTAGACCAGACACTATTTAGAAAGAAACAGGGTCATAAGCTATTGCTAGTGCAAATCTATATGGATGACATCATCTTTAGTACTATAAACAAGCAATCTCTTCCAAAACCAGATATGTCTCCATGGTAAAAATACTCTAAGTATTTTTCTTTCGAAACAAAATTTTAATAAAGCTCAGAAATATCTTCCGAAGTCAAAATTGGCTTCAAAAGCTTTTATAAACTTCCAAAGACAAATTACGTTCGGAAGATTTTCAACATCCAAGAAAACTACCTTTTTAGGCACTTTTTCAGAGGTGGGATCGACATTCAGATTTGAAAGTTTATCCTTTTGCATTAACTTTGTCTCAAATCCATTTTATATATACATCTTTAACGGTTCCCCCTCTTTCACTTTCCTCTACATCTGCAAATCTCTCTAACCTAAATTCACCCACAAACCACCTTTGTTCTTACCTTTCTTCCTCACAAAGCTACTCATAAATGGACAACCCTAATCCTCAAAACCAACCAGATTTTTCCATGCATTTACACAAGCAACACAATTAGGTTGATCTATTAAACTCTGAGAAAGATTTTGGTTCTCAGAGGTCTGTCGGTTCTTGACTCTATCCAACTTTTCAACTCCTCCACCATTGATCCTCCACTATATGAAGAACAACTTTTGGAGTTTTAGAGGATCTGGTAAGAGGTCACTATGGATGGGGAGAAGGCACTGCCTGCCATAGTGCTGAGGAGGATAATTTTTATCACTCCAGCCTCCATTAACACTCATCTTAGGCTGGATGATGAAGAAGGTGACTTGTCCTTCCCAAAGTCTGCTATAAACCAGTCCTTCAGGCAAATGAGCTATGAAGGTGATTACTTTGTAAGAACCTTAAGGAAAGGGAAGGTCTACTCCTAGTAGAAGTACCTCCTCCATGTAGTTATCCATTGTTTATCAAACAAGCGTGGAGGTTGGGATCAAATTCTAGAAGACCTTTCTTATATAGTCCATGGGATGGCTTAAGGTGTTAAGTTCAGGTACTCTTGTTTGTGTAGACAAATTTGCTTGCTAACTTGGACTCCCTAGGATATTACATGTTTTCTAGATATGTTCAACACATTCTTAACTATAAACTGGCGTTAAAGGGAACAAGTAATATTTTTAAAATGGGACAGATGAAGCCTGACATCTTTAACACAATGAGAAGCCTACTGTGGGCTTTTGAGCGGTAGAAACAGTCCTAGTCTTAAAAATGTTAGAGCTCATTGCTTAAGGTGACAACCTAGCAACACAAGCTAGTGTTGAACCCACACCTTCTAGTTCTCAACCACCAAAATAGTCTCAAATAACCATCACCTATTCTAGATAATCCAAACAAACCCCTACACAAAACTACTCAGGTTGTGTAGGCCACCATATCCTCACCTAGCAGGCGGAAGTGGACACTGTAGCTCCTACTTCCCCTGAGGAGCAAACCACTCCGATCACTTCAAGGACCAGTGCTGAGGTTCCTCATGCTCAGCATGATGCGCTTACAACCATAGCAGCATTAATTCTTCACTCAGAGTCACAAAAACTCTAGTGAACAACCTTCAAGGGAAAGCTACTATCACCAACCTCTAGACATCAATCAACCCATACCCAACCTTGAATTCTATGATGATGAAGACATGGGATTTAGTGAGTACCATGATTCTCGCTTCTCCACCCCTGCTTAAGGAGAGATGAGTGCTCCTGATCACCTATGTCTAGCCCATATGATCCACCCATAACTGATGTGGATCTACCTTACCCTGTTCAGGATGTCCATATGGAAGAGGCTCTCACTTCCACAAGTGATTACATCCTTAAGACCTTAACCATGGCAACCCAGCCCATTGACACTTCAACTGAAGCTGTCATGATACAGTGGAAATCTAACATCTAAGAACTTTGTGCTGGCGATGAGGAAAAAGACTTTGGTCCTATTCTCTCATTCCCTCGTGATTCTTCTGATGAAGATGAGGGAAGTCTGAAACTAAAGGTGTGAAAACTGACTAAAACCTACACCTATTTAATCTCAAAGGTTAGTCACCTAGAATATCAGGTGACTACCTTACAAAAGAGGGTTAATGATCAGTAACTTGAGATCACTGATCTTCAGGGAAAGTTAGCTGAGAGACCACTTTGGAGGACTCCATCAGGTCCACAAGAACCTGTGGATATGGTGGACCTAACCTCTAGCTCACCTATGTAAGAGGGTGATGCTACCAAAAGGGGGAGAAAGTCCTAGCAATCATAGAACCTTGGAGTTCTTCTCAGAGTATGGACATTAAGGACTCACCAACCTCACTTTCAACTGTCCATACTCAACAACCTCCTCAAGTCTACATTGATGTGGACTCACTGATACAAAGTCTGTATGATGAGGGTATACCAAGGGCTATGCCTACCCCATCTGATCACTTTGAGAATCCAATTAAGGGATCAACATATGATACTGATAGAAAAGCCCAGGCAATCTCAAGATCTTAGGGCCAATAGGAAATCTTTAAATTCTCCAACCTAAGATTCTATGAGAGCACATATCTGATTAACCTTCAACTTGCCAATCCTAGTTAAAACATGCAAGCTACAAGGTTAGGTGATAGGATTCCAGACAGGGTGCTGGAAGAGTTAAAATCAAGATCCAGATTATATAGACAGAGGCTAGCATGTAAGACTAATGGTCAACTGGATGTTGAGGTAGACCCCAAGATTAGGTTTGAAGGGGAAACCTTGACTAAAGGCCTAGTAGTTGAGCCTGTGAACCTTGATACAGGAACCTCTTCAGCACCCATTACCCTTAGTGATGCACTAGCTGGTGAAGGTGCTTCACAACCTCTCTCTTGCTAGAGCATAAGTGCTGAACCAAGTAATGAATGCCAAAGCTGTCTCCACCCTGAGTCACCAAGGCATGTGAGTGACAAAGGGAAAAGAAAACTAACTCCTTTGGAGATCAAAGAGGAGGAAAAAGAGAGTAAGAGGAAGCTAAGTGGAGAGAGTTTAAGTGGGTCCCCAAGCTTTATGGAAGCTGCATTCAGGGCTGCCCCCAGGCCAAACACTCAAGATGATAAGTTGAGGGTTGCCAGATTCAACTACTTGGGGACTAGGAACTACAACATTGATGAACTCATCTCTCTTCCCTTGGAAGAGTTAAATGAACTGGCTGATATTGAGTTGTCAAAGGAAAGGACGGATGGAGAGGATGAAGAACTTGTCCTCAAGATCAAGGAAGAAAGGAGGAAGAAAAGACTCTACAAACATGCACCTACCCTCTCCCCAGTTTAAGAAAGTCCTGGAACATAGGCTTTGGCAACTGAGCAACAACTTTAGGTGGATAGGGAAGCAAATAAACAAAATATTATCAACTACCTGAGTGCCCAGGCCTCTATCAGGCATATTCACTTCTTCCCTTATCATATAAATATATAGAGTTTGAGTACCTCAAGCAGCTTGAGCAACAAGTAATAAAAGAACAAAAAGCTACTAAGAGGAAGATGAGGGAAGAAGCTGCAAAATCAAGAGCCATCATCCAAAAGAGTCAAAAGAAGTCTGTTGATAGGAAGTGGATGATAAGCTTCTTAAAGCTGTATGGATTCTCCGGAAGAAGGCTTGGTCTAATATCTCTATTCACCATGGAAGAGCACATCAGGGTGATTAAGCATAAGATTAAAAAGGGTGAGCTCATTGACTTGCATTGTCCACCAAGTCATGCTGCACCTCAAGTTAAGGTCAAGGTTAAACCCTAAGAGACAACACAACCTGGATCTAGTGCTGGACCACAACCAACTTCATCTTATGATCCACAGTAGGATCCTGATCCCTCTCCTTCTAAACCTATGAGGGAAGAGGACCCAATTGAGAAAGACACATAAGAACAACCTGGTACTGAAGGCCAGTCTTCTCAGTTAAAACCAAGAAAGAAAAAGGAAAGGATGGCCATGAAGAGGGACAGTCAAAAGAAGAAGAAGTCCAAGGCATCCACCTTTACACCTCAGGATGAGTAGGAGCATCCTGAGGTAACTCAAGAAGAGTCTGCTAAACCAAGACCAACAAATATAGAGCCTCTTGCTATTAGGAGACCCATTCTATACTGGACTTTTGCTGCTAATCTGGACAGATGGTATGTCATTAGAGATCAAGGAGGTCAAGATGTCTAGTTCTGGCAAGACATGCTTGATCTTCCTCTGCATGATCTCTATAACATGAGGAGATACTATGAGATTCTGAGGGATCCTGACCAAATGATGAAGAAAGGAATGGTTTTGATCCTGATGAGTATTGTCAACTGCTGAGTATTCTCTTATGTTTTTATAGCATCAACCTAGGGGGAGTTGGTAAAGTTTACACTTAAAGGCTGATGTAAACAAAGCAACTAAAGAGCTCCTCAACATGCATGCATGAAGTACAGAGTAAAAGTTACTTTGAAAGTTTTACATAACTCATAGAAAATAAGCTAAGTGTAAAATCTTCCTAAGCCATTGACAAAATATTCCAAAACCAAAGATGAATTCTTTTAAAGCTTTAAAGATAAAGTCTTTCAAAGCCAAAGACTACTTTCTTCCAATGACAGAGAAGACATGCTTTCTCTGATCACCTTTTGACAAAAGCTGAACAACTTTTCGCTACCACTCTGAAGACTCACTAACTTTGATAAGTTGGTGAAAAGGTCCATGCTTTTGTCAACTATAGATTATGATTATTGAGCTGTAACTTTCTACTTTTGTACCTTTTATCCTTTTTGTAATATATTAGGATGTGAGCTATGACATGTCATAGTCGCAAGTCAAAAGACAATCTGCCTTTTGACTATACATTGATCGTGTTGTCTAGATTAGAGTTTTCAGCTGGCTTTAAAAGTATAGCCGGTTGTAGGATGTAGTAGAAAGTGTCTTAGGTTTTTGTATTTATCTTTATGCTTTGTAACACTTGTAATAGAACTTGAGAGCAACATACAATATTCTTGAAAACCAAACTTTTCTTGTGCTTGTTCTTGTTCTGTCTCATACTTACTTTTATTCATAGTATCATCAATCTAAACCTGGTTCCCTATCTGATCTATTAATTATTCTAAGTCTCTCCTTATTATGAAACTGATTATATTGACCACCCTTACCTGGTCCTACATTCACTCATTCTTTATTTCTCCAATATGTCATTACCCTAGCTAGGTGCTTTGCCCCTTGGATTCCGCGTTTAGGGCTAGTGCCCCTGAAGCCCTGCCGTCCAGCGGATGCTTTGCTTTGGATTTTAGTAGTGTTACAACACCGTAGCTATAGGTACTACACTTAGAGGCTGATGCAACCAAAGAGCTCTCAGCATGCACATCTAAAGTACAGGGAAGTTACTTCGTAAGATTTGATATAACTGAGTGAATTATGCTAAGTATCAAATCTTCTGAAGCCAAAAGAATAATTCTGTTGAAGCCAAATATGAAGTTTCTGAAGCTTCAAAGACAATGTCTTACAAAGCCAAGACTGATTTCTTCCAAAGACAGAGAAGGCATTTCTTCTCTAACATGCTTTTGACAAAAGCGAAAACGCCATTCCGTTGCCATCTCTGACGACTCACCTACTTGCATGAGCTGGAGAAAAGTCCAGGCTTTTGTCAACTGTAGATTAAGGTATTGAGTCAGTAACTTTTCAACTAAGTACTTTTATCCTTTTTATAATAGATAAAGATTTGAGCTATTGCATGTCATAGTCACTAGTCAAAAGGCAATCTGCATTTTAACTCTACATTGATCTTGTTATCTAGATTAGTGTTTCCAGCTAGCCTTCAAAGTATGGCCGGCTGTAGGATGTAGTATAAAGTATCTCAAGTACTTGTATTCTAATGTAAGCTTTGTAACACTTGGAAGAACTTGATAGCAATATACATCATTCTTGAAAACCATACTTGAGTGTTCTTGTTCTTATTCTGTTCTTTCTATCTAAAGGCAATAGTGATGAGTATTTTCTCTAGCATAAAACAATGTGCCATGCAAAGTTTAAAAATGTGAATAAATTAATTAACAATGATTTGATAACTGGAATGCCAAATAAATTGTTTACAACTGATGACCACTATGTTGCATGCCTGAAAGGGAAGCAACACAAAGTGTCTTACAAGCCAAAGGAAAGGAACTCCATCACTACACCCTACATGTATTACATATGGGTCTCTTTGGCCCTAATAGTGTTATGAGTCTAGGAAGGACCTTATATTGTTTAGTGATCATAAATGACTTCACAAGATACACTTGGGTCTTCTTCCTTAGAACTAAGAAGGAGAACCCTGAGATCTTGAATAGCTTCATTCTGAAAATTAAGAATCAATATGATCACAAGGTCAACATCGTAAGATATGATCAAGGAATTGAATTAAAGAACCAAACCCTTGATGCACTTTGTGATGAGAAATGTATTACAAGACAATAAAGTACTTCTAGGACTCTTCACTAAAACAGTGTTGCTAAGAGGAGAAACAATACACTTATTGAAGCTATAAGAGCCATGTTATCTGACTTTGAACTATCCATCAACTTCTGGTTTTGATTGGTTGTTTGATCTTTAATGAGTACACACACAGTGTGTAAGGTTCTAGTACTGATTGATTGTTTGATCTTGATTTAGTTACCAACTGTTTAACAAATCTTGTAAAGATGTTTTAGGATCTATAAGTATCTTATCAATAGGAGATTCTGATCAAAGATTTGAGCTTAGAAGACTAAGACAGAAAACTACTTCAGCTCTAGTGGTAACAAACCATGTAGTTGGAAATCCTGTCAGCACAACAATGACAAACTTCCTGGCTGATACATCCGAGGTGCCTACAAATTCCAACAAGGAGCCAAATAACTCAAATGAAGGAGTTCTCAATGTATGAGAAGATAGAGGTGGTGATAGTGATCAAGAATTTCTTGATACTGATAACCACTCCATAAAAGATAACATCAATGATGTCACACACTCATTGGATCAAATTACTCTTCATAAGTGCGCTGATGTGATGGGTGATACTCAATCACTAGATCTAGATTTCACCAAATTAGATATTTTCAATCAACTTGCTTTGATTCCTCAACTGAGAATCCACAAGTCACATCCTACCACAGGAGGAGCTGCATCAATTCTAAAGGTAAAAGGTTTGTCTTCACTCTTGTTTCTTGTCCCAGATTGAGCCTATGAAGATTGATGAGGCTCTAAAGGATGTAAGTTAGGTTAAAGTAATGTAGGAGGAGCTGCATCAATTCTAAAGGCAAAAGGTTTGGAACCTATGTCCTCTTCCTTAAGGGAAGACAACAATAGGAACCAACTGGGTTTTTAGGAATAAGAAAGATGATAGAGGACTTGTCGTCAAGAATAAAGCAAGACTAGTTCAAGGGTAAACACAAGAAGAAGGGATTGACTACACATATGTTTTTGCTCCTCTAGCAAGATTTAGCTATTAGGATATTCCTTGCCTTTGCTGCATCCATGTATTTCAAGGTCTACCAACTTGATTTCAAGTGTGCCTTCTTAAATAGGGTGGTTGATGAGGAAGTGTATGTCAAACAATCACTTGGCTTTGCAGATCTAGATCATCCTTATTATGTCTGCAAGCTTGACAAAGCTCTTTATGGGCTGCATCAAGCTCCAAGAAAGTGGTATAAGACACTATCATAGTACCTCTTTTCTGTATGGTTACAAGATAGGTACTATTGATGGAACACTCTTCATCAAAGGAACATGAAATGAATTGATGTTGGTTCAAATTTATATAGATGATATCATTATTGGGTCAACTAATCTGAGGATTTTTAAAGACTTTGAAAGCTAATGAATAATAGATTTGAAATAGGTGCCATGGGGGAACTCAGTTTCGTTCTAAGAATTCAAGTGAAGCAGATTGAAAATGACATCTTCATAAACCTGTTAAAGTATGTGCAAGACATAGTTACCAGATCTCATCTTACTGAGTGTAAGTTTTCTAGAACACCAATAGCTAGAAACTACTCCCTAGAACCTGATATTGAAGGGGAGTCTATCGATGAACATCTCTACAGGGCTATGTTTGGGTCTCTTATGTAGCTCACAGCCAGCAGGCCTGATATCATGTTTGCTACATGTATTTGCGCAAGATATCAAGCCAATCCCAAAATGTCACACCTAGTTTTCGTCAAGAGGATTCTTAGATATCTCAAAGGTGCTTCCAAACTAGGCCTTTGGTATCCATAGAATTCTGACTTTAATCTATATGCATGTATAGATAGTGACTATGGTGGCTGCAACATGACTGTAAAGTCTACATCTGGGGACGTCATTCCTTGGTAGAAGGATAGTCTCTGGTAATGGAAGAAACAATCTTGTGTGTCTGCATCAACTATTGAAGCTGAGTACATTGCTGTTGCAAGCTGCTGTACTTAAGTGCTTTAGATTTAGAATCAGATGTTGGACTATGGATTCAACTTCACAAGGACTCCTATCCATATAGACAACAACAATGCTATCTCTATTACAGAGAATCTTATGCAGCACTCCAAGACAAAGCACATCAACATTAGGTATCATTTGATTAGAGATAATTTTGAAAAGGGATTGATGAAACTAGTCAAAGTTAACACAAATAAGGAATTTGCCAATCTGTTCATAAAAGCTTTTGACGAGCAGAGATTTAAGTATCTTGGATCAGCTATTGGGATGATTAACTTTGAGTAAAATTTCTTAAACTAAACTCAAGATTATTTACTCAAAGACGTGTGTCTTAAGTTGTCTATATCATCACTTATATAAACCCAATTTACTTTGGAAGTAACTTTTCAAAAATGATATTCCTTAGAATTTTGAAAGTTAAGATATATTTTCTTTTGGAAGACATTAAATTGACTTCGGAAGAAAATTATGTCTTCAAAACTAATAACTACTTACTAAAAATTTCACCTTTGGAAGAAATGTTGATATATCTTCTGAAGCTTAAATGTGCTTCTAAGAACTTATATGACAATTTCCTTCCGAAAGCAATTAAGTCTATAGAGCTTTATTCATCCTTTGAATAAATCTTCTAAGGTTTAATATCTTCCAAAACTAAATATATCTCAAAAGTAAAAATACTCTAAGTATTTTTCTTCCGAAGCAAATTTTTATCAAGGTAAGGAATATATTGTGAAGTCAAATTGGCTTTGGAAGTTGTTATCAAAACATCCGAAAGACAAATTACCTTAGGAAGATTTTAGACTTCCAAGAAAACTATCTTTTTGGGCACTTTTTCAGAAGTGGGACCAACATCCGGATTTCAAAGTTTATTCTTTTGCATTAACTTTGTCTCAAATCCAACTATATAAATATACCTTCATCGTTTCCCCCTCTTTCTCCTTCCTCTCTCTGGCTAGAGCTTAAGTACAACACCAAGCAATGAAAGCCAGAGCTCTCTCCACCCTGAGTCATATAGGCCTGTGAGCAACAGAGGGAAGAGGAAGACAAGGGGAGGGAGTTCAAGTGAGACCCCTGGCTTTATAGAAGCTGCAATGAGGGCTGCCCCAGGCCATGTACTCAAGAAGATGAGTTAAGGGCAGCCAGATTGAACTATCTGGGGTCTAGGAACAATAATATTAATGAACTCATCTCTCTCCCCTTAGAGAAATTAAATGAACTTGTTGACATGGAATTGTCAAAGGGTCCTGAGGCAGAGGCTGTGCTACTGAGCAACAAACTCAGGTGGGTAGGGAACAAGAGAGGCAAAACATGATAACCTACCTGAGTGCCATAGGACTCTATTAGACATCAGACCTTCTCCCCTTGTCCATTAAATAAATTGTGTTTGAATACCCCAAGCAGCTTGAGCAAGAAGTGCTAAAAGAGCAAAAAGTTTATAACAGGAAGATGAGGGAAGAGGCTTCAAAATCAAGAGCCACCATCAGAGCCAATCAAAATAAGTCTTCTGATAGACAAAAGATAGTGAGCTTCTTAAACATGTATGGATTATTCGAAAGGAGACTTGGTCTAATGTCTCTATCCCAACTAAGAAGGACAAACAAGAAAAATCTAGTACTACAGGCTAGCCTTCTCAGTTAAAGAATAGAAAGAGGAAAAGGATGACCATCAGAAGGGACAAAAAGAAGAAGGAATCTAATGCATCCACCTCGGCACCTCGGGATGGGTCAGAACATCCTGAGGGTGCTCAAGAAGAGGCTACTTAGGAAAGTCCACTTATAGTAGAGCCTTTTGCTGTTGAGATACCCATCTTGTCATGGGCATTTGCTACTAACCCAAATAGATGGTATGCCATTAGAGATCATGGGGGTCAAGACATCTACTTCTAGAAAACATTCTTGACCACCCTCTACATGATCTTTATGACATGAGGAGATACTTTGAAAGTTCGAGGACTCCTAACTAGCTAATGGTGAAGGGAATGGTCTTGATTCTAATGAGGACTGTCAACAAATGATGATCAAGCTTTAAGGTTCTTCTTCAATTATGGGAGTAAGGACTACACTTAGAGGCTGATGCGACCAAAGAGCTCTCAAATCTTCTGAAGTTACTTTTAAAGATTTGATATAACTCAGTGATTGTGCTAAGTATCAAATCTTCTGAAGCCAAAAGGCCAATTCTTCCAAAGCCAATAATGAAGTCTTCCGAAGTTTTAAAGACGAAGTCTTCTAAATCCAAGGCTGATTTCTTCCAAAGATGGAGAAGGCATGTCTTCACTGACATGCTTTTGACAAAATCCAAAACACCTTTCTGTTTCCATCTCTAAAGACTCACCTACTTGCATGAGTTGGTGAAAAGTCCATGCTCTTGTCAACTATAGATTAAGGTGTTGAGTCTGTAACTTTCCAACTATGTACTTTTATCCTTTTATAATAGATTAGGATGTGAGCTATGGTATGTCTTAGTCACTAGTCAAAAGGCAATCTGCCTTTTGACTCTACATTGATCTTGTTGTATAGATTAGTGGTTTCCACCTAGCCTTCAAAGTATGGCCAACTGTAGGATGTAGCATAATGTATCTTAAGTACTTGTATTCTAATGTAAGCTTTGTAACACTTGTAATAACTTGAAAGCAATATACATTGTTCTTAAAAACCATACTTGAGTGTTCTTGTTCTTGTTTGTTCTTTTACTTGTGTTCTTCGTTTCTTCATAAACTGATTCCCTATTTGATCTTCTAAGTAATACATCTCTCCTAACACTATGAAACTGTTGCATTGAACCTTACAGGACCGGTTAAGGGAGGTCAATACAATCATTCTCATAATAAGGAGAGTGTTAGAACACTTAAAGTTCAAATAGGGAATCGGATTTAAGAACAAGATGTAAAGAACACTAGCAAACAAGGAGATAGAACTCAAGAACAATATATATGGTTTTTAAGAATGTTGTATACTAATCTCAAGTTCTTTTACAAGGATTACAATGCATAAATAAGATACAAGGCCCTAAGATACTTTATACTACACTCTACAACCGGCTATACTTGGAAAGCCAGTTGGAACATTGAAAAACAACAAAATCAATGTAGAGTCAAAAAGCAGATTTGCCTTTTGACTAGTGACTATGACATGCCATAGCTCACATCCTATATTACAAAAAGGATAAAAGTACGTAAAGTAGAAAGTTAAGGACTCAAAACCTCAATGTACAGTTGCAAAAGCATGGACCTTTTCATCAACTCTTTCAAGTTGGTGAGTCTTCAGAGTTGCAATGGAAAGTGGGTCAGCATTATACAAAAGTACATCCGAGAAAAGCATATTTCCTCTTTCTTCTAAAGAAATCAGTCTTCACTTCCTTTGGTTTCAAAAGACTTCGTCCTTGAAGCTTTGGAAGACTTCATCTTTTGGCTTTGGAAGATTTGGTCTTTGGCTTCAAAAGATTTGGTCTTTGGCTTTGGAATATTTTATACTTAGAATATTTTCTGTGCAGAGTGTAAACTTCTGAAGCAACTTCTACCTTGTACTAAGTACATGCATACAGGAAGCCTTTGCTTGCTTTCGTTGCATTAGCCTTCTTATATAATTTTACAAACTCCCTCTAGCCTGATGCTACCAAAACAGAGAAGATTGTTCAGAAGTTGACAGTCCTCATTAGGATCAAGACCATTCCCTTTTTCATCATTTGGTCTGGATCCTTCAGACTTTCATAATACCTTCTCATGTCATGGAGGTCATGCAGAGGTAGATGAAGCATGTCTTGCCAGAAGTAGATATATTGACCACCTTGATCTCTGATGACATACCATCTGTCTGGATTAGCAGTAAAGGTCCAAGACAGAATGGGTCATCTAGATGTAAGAGGCTGTGCTTGAGTAGGAGTTGGTTGGGCAGCCTCTTATTGCACTTTCTCGGGATGCTCTGACTCATCTTGAGGTCTGGAAGTGGATGCCTTTGACTTATTAGATAATCTCTTCATGGCCATCCTTTTCTTCTTCTTTGAAGTGTTTAACTAAGAGGGCTGGTCTTGAGTATCAGGTTGTTCTATGGTGCCTCTCTCAGTTAGGTCCTCTTCCCTCACAGGTTCAAAAGGAGGAGTAGAACCTTGCTGTGGAATAGAAGATGAGGTTGGTTGAGATGTAGCTGAAGGTCCAGGTTGTGTTGTCTAAGTTTGTTTAACCTTACCTCTACCTTAAGAGGAGCTTGGCTTGGTGGAGAATGCAAGTCCACAAGCTCTCCCTTTTTAATCTTCTGCTTAATCACTCTAATATGCTCATTCATAGTGGATATAGACATTGGACCAATCCTCCTTTCGGAGAATCCAAACAACTTCAAGAACCGGGAGAGAGAGCAGGAGCATGTTTGTACAACCTCTTTTGCCTTCTTTCTTCTTTAACTCTGAGGAGCAATTCTGCGTCCTCAGCCTCCTTCTTCTCCTTTATCAGCTCTAAGTCTGCCAGTTTATTTAGCTCTTCTAAGGGAAAAGAGATGAGTTCATCAATGTTATAGTTCCTGGTTCCCAAATAGTTCAATCTGGCAGCCCTC
Organism: Flaveria floridana; assembly: GCA_018326465.1. NCBI lineage: Eukaryota > Viridiplantae > Streptophyta > Magnoliopsida > Asterales > Asteraceae > Flaveria > Flaveria floridana. Next base: position 2,215 of record BJCO01464740.1, on the reverse strand, counting down.
AGCTTATCATCTTGAGTGTTTGGCCTGGGGGCTGTCCTGATTGCAGCTTCTATGAAGCCTAAGGAACCAGTTGAACTCGCTCCCCTTTTTTGCCAGAGTTCATAAGGAGTGTTACTATGAGTCTTAACTATTAAAACGTTGTTCTACACACAGCAGGCAATGTTAACTGCCTTCGCCCAGAAGGTGATGAGCAGTTTAGAGTCAGACAACATGGTTCTTATAGCTTCAATAAGTGTCCTGTTTCTCCTTTCAGCAACTCCATTTTGCTTAGGAGTCCTCGGAGCATTATATTGTCTTGTAATACCTTTTTCATCATAAAATGTGTCAAGGATTTGGTTCTTGAATTCAGTTCCTTGATCACATCTTATGATCTTGACCTTGTGATCACTTTGATTCTTAATGTTCATAATGAAGTTCTTCAAGATCTCAGGAGTCTCATCCTTAGTTCTAAGCAAGCTTCAATGCTTCGGAAGCATTCCTTTCTTCCGAGACCAAAATATCTTCTGAAGGTACTTTTTCACTTGTCTTCATTTCCATTTTGGAGCTTCCAAAAGAAACACAACTTTCTTCCAAAGCTTTGTTCTTCTTGTTCCTCTAATAAGTCTTCTTCCTTTTTATGTTAATAGTACTTTTAGGATTGTAGAAGCAATCCTTAGCAAGATGATAAGTACTGCCACATATAATGCAGTCAATTTGCTTTCTTGTAAGAGTCCTCTTATGAATGGAAGATTGAGTTTGATCACTTTCCATGCCCATCCCCATCCTTTCAGATGTTGTAGCAAGCCTCCTAGGGTGAAGCTTGCCTTTGGAGGTGGATGATTCATGCTGTGTAGCATTGTTACATAGCTATTCAGCCTTTATTCCTTCACAGGGATGAATTGGACATGAACTTGAACTCTTGGTACTAGAGTTCAAAGTTGTATTCACAATCTTCACCACTGCAAAACCTACAGAGATAAAAACTTATGTTTGGAGTTGAAGGTGGCCTTGATCTCTTGAGCTCTCTTTGATCTCCTCTTAGCTACTCGGATCAAGTTTGTCCTCTTTGACTTTGTCATCCCTAAATTTTTTCTCTACTTAGGAGAATAGTGACCCTTGTTAGGAAGATCTTCTTCACTCTTCCCAGATCTATCCTTCACTATCTCATCTTCATCCTCTTTATCACTAGGATCTATAGATGGAAGCTCATATTGACTAGTTCCACACCTGGGAGATCTTACAGAAAATAGAGTGTGTGGAGGAGCTATATCACTAGATCCTAGTCCCTGTTTGTTTTGATAACATACTTTGGCATGTAGGGATGAGGATATTATGTTCTTAAAGGTCTCTTCTTCAAGAACATGTTTCTCTGCCTTGGTTTTACTGATCACAAGCTCAGCCTAGCACTCTATTAACTTAGTGATGAGATCTTTGATTTAAGTTTCTGTAGTTGGTATGCTCATGTTTAAGAGTTGATATGGTTTTCTTTAAGTCTTCTATCTTTAACTTATACTTATTTTCAGCACTTTTGAAATCAGATTTTAAGATGTTCAAGGACTCAAGATTAGATCTCATCTCTAAGTTATAGGACCTATATCTATTTACTTTAGCAATGCATTCTGGGGTACAAAGATGTTCCAATACCTTGGCTTCATCATGATCTACCATCAGTTCTTTCTTTGGAGACACATCTTCAACCTGGAATCTCTAATCAAATCCTCATTCTTCAATAGCAATTATAGCTTGCAGCTTGGGCTTTTTAATGTCTGAAGCTCCCTCAGTGTAGTTTTGTAAGGCCCACCTTTCTCAGGGGGACCTCACAGTTGGCCATTCACAGCATAACATTTGTTAAAGCAATCATTTACTCGTATATATATAAATATATATTGCAGTGGAAAATACTGTAATTTCAATTCATTACAAATAAATATAAACATTGTCTTTAAACATCAAAACTATTTAAAAGTCCTTTTAAGCTTTTCTCGATCGGGGATGCCAGCCTTTGAGTGCCAAGAAGCTTCCACTCCATGCTCACATCCCATAAGTTCTAACTCTTACCTGTCAACTGATATGCATACAAAAGTCAGCTTCGTTGAGTGAATTCTAGGTTTACTTTGCTAAATAACTTTCGTAAGAGATATTAGCTTTATTAGTTGAAAATAATCATTGTCTATCAAAATATAAATACACACAGGCTATCACTTTATCATTACTTTATCATTTATTGTTATTTATT
>BJCO01464739.1:0-23048 GCA_018326465.1 Flaveria floridana | reverse complement strand
TCATAGATGTTAACCGTTAAGCTAACACAAACTCGCCCGACCACTTCTCCCCATCCGTTGTAGACGTCAAAGGAAAAATCAATATTGTTAGTCATTTTTACCTGAAAAAACATACTCAAATAGTCAACAAAAAGTTTGTGAGATCATAGGTTTATATCCAGACAAAACATTTTATTGATGCACCAATTACAACCAAACCTGTTCACATACATAATCATACTGTCACGAAATAATTCACAAAATCAGATAATATTACATCTCAACACTCATTCGGTTGGGTGCAGGAAAATAGCATCACAACACTCATCCTGTTGGTGCAAATATTCTCCTAAATAGCGCTACTAATATTATCGGACGGTTTCTCATTCGAATTAATGGTTGTATCACAAATAACAGTAAGTCTCAAAAATATTTTCAAAAATAATGCATCAACATAACCAATATGCTTTTTCCCCCAAAAACTTTACAAATACCAAAAGATCAAAAGGGGCTATGAGTCTCACCGTGTCTCCAAATGATAACCTATAAAATAATTTATAAGTTAGATAAAAATTTATTTAAAATTTTTAGAACCTCAGATATAACAATCTTTTGAGGTTTAGCTGTGAAATAATCAGCTAACATCACATAAAATTCTAAACTTTTATTTCACTATATATAATTTGTTATAACTATTCCAAAGTCTCTAAAACTCACCAAAAATAGCTATTATTGCTCAAAAATTACCAAAAATTTACAGAACATTATTTCAATAGTTTAAATTATTTCATAAAATTTATAATATCCAATTCATAACAGATTGTTTTCTGTAAATTCCATAATATTCCCCAAATTTATGAAAAATATTTATATAACTCCAAAAATTATAAATTTATACCATATTTATAATCTGATTTATCATAACTTTAGTGAAGTTTTCACGATTTATGGTACTGGTTAAATATTTATTTAGATTTTTCTATTACAAATCACTTAAAAATTCATTTTTCAAACATAGTAAGGAAATAAAATACCAAAAAAATTATTGGAGATTTTATGCCCCAAAAGGGTCATTCTGTGATTTTTCCAGATTTTTCCCGAATTATTTTTATTTTTGAGTATTTTCTCTATTTTAAATAATTTATATAAATTATTTTACTTAATGTATTTTTACAAATATTTATAGAATATTGAGTTAATATTTTCTAAAGATTTTCCAATGTTTATTCCCACAATTGCATTTTCTTATTATTTTTACTTAATTTTTCTTAATATTACAAGATTTATTTTAAATTTTCAAAAGCTTTTATATCTATGTCACAAACTTCTGAATTTTAATATCTCATCCTTGTGACTTGATGGAAATAAGAATTTCAAGATGTTTTAAGGTTAGTCTTGGTGTATTTGCACCAAAACTAGTTATATATGTGTTTATAACACATGTGTAACTCTTGTTTTCAAAGTATATTTAGAAGATAAAGGAACTAAAATCTTGTGAATGATGTTTGCTGCTTTGAAAACCGAGAGAAAGAGTCGTGAAGGTGGTGGTAATCGCGGATAGTGATGGTGAAAAAGGTGGTGCTTGAGTGATGGCTACGGGTGTGATAATGGAGGTGACTACGGTTGATGATGGTGGTGTGGTATGGTTGTTGGTTGTTGTGTGAGAGCCGAGAGAGGAAGGAGCAAAGGTGATGGTGGTCGATGGATGTAGTTTGCTAATAGATACCGAGGGGTGTGAGGGAACAAAGGTGGTAGAGATGGTTGTGGTGATGTTAATCGGGACCGAGAGACACAAGAAATAGAAAGATTTTGAGATAGTAGTTTGATGGTTATGTGGTTTAGTTGTGTTCAATGATTCTCGGTCAAGAGCATATATAAGAATTTTACACATCATTACACTAGGTTCCTAGAATGGTGACTAAGCTAATATAGCTTTGCTTAGTTACCTTATAGGTTTAGGTGGCAAGAAGGTGGTGAAGCTTGGTGTAGCTTAGGTGGCCGAGAATGTTTTTGCGATTGCCACATTCACTTGGTAATCATGATGTCTTGGTGACTAAGGGTTATGAATGCAAGGTGACCGAGGATTGCTCAAGAGTTTGCCACATCTAATTCTTGCAATGATGATGGTAATATGTGGCGGTTTGGTGATTTTGTGGTGTCCTTCAATCGAGGGGTGCTTAATGGTTTGATTAGTTACCTAATCGAGGGGTTAAGTTGTTAATTTTTGGTTGATAATACATCGGGTTAGTGAGACTTTAGTTAGTGTTTAGGTGTTTGTGTTTTAGGGTTTAGGTGTTTTAATTATCAAGGCTTAATTCGGGTGTTAATATTATCCTAATGATTCGAAAGTTTTGGTTGTGTTTGTTGTGGGTTTTGATCCACTTAATTTGTATATAAATGCATTTATAGGTGTAAATTTATACATGCATAAGTAACTTTAGCAAGCATGCATTCATGCTTGCTTATAATACCCATAAATATAGATAATTATAGGTCTAACTTATATATATACATACATGTAGAGTATATATATCATAAGTAAAATATACATGTATGTGCATAAACATGCATGCTTAATTTTTATGCATGCACACGTAAATAATCCTAATATGTATGCATGCATACGTACATTCCATATATATTCATGCATGCAACATGTATACGTAAATTTATATATATTTTGATATAATACCATAATTAAAAATTTTAGGGTTGTCACACCTTAGTATTGATTCGGTTTTATAACTCATGCGGATTCATAGGAATAATATACCTATGTAATAATTTCAACCTGCTTATCTGTAAACGAGTCGATTTTAATTAGATTTATATGTAAAGGGGTTGATTTTAGTCGTATATATATCTAATTGGTCAAATGTGGTAAAACTGAAAAAATAAGTAAAATGAAAATCACATTTTTAAATTGACAAGTGTAGAAAACTTGATACACGAAAGGTTACTTAAGAAAAAAAATAAGAACTTCGCAACGATTTGGTTGCCAAGCACATATGGCACTCTCTTTGAATGATAGTCCTTGTTATACAAGACGATGTTCATTGACTTTGCATATACACATTTTAAGATGTTATCATGAATGGATGATATGTATCGCGTCCACATTAAATATAGACTTGCTTAGGTCTCTTAAAATTGTTAGGACAAAGTATGAGGGTTTTGAATATGTCGGTGTTATAACGGTTGATTGTAAGAATTCTAAAAGAAGTCTAAATCTATTGTTACTAGACTAATGAGTAAGTAAGTGTATCTAGAGTATCTTTATGATTTTTCTTTTGATTACTTTAACGGAGATCGTAAAGTTCTTACCGTAAACTAATGAGTAAGAAGAGTTTTTTTTTAATTTTCTAACATCACCTAGAATATTTCTAAGATAATGTTTATTTTAGGTAAGACTAGAATACACAGCCTGTAAGATCATCTTTTATCACTAGGCCCCAACCTCGCCCAATGAGTAAGAAAAGTATCTTTCTTGTTTTTCCTTTGATTACTTTACCAGAGATTATGATTCTTACAGGACTTTTTTGAACATATAGACATTCTAAAATGAATTCCTACGTACTATAATTAGAAAATGAAATAAACAGTAATAGTTTTCATTCTTTATAGATTGATCATAAACTTTTGGTGCTTTGAAGTAGTGGTGTACAAACCAGGTTATTTCTAAAACCGGTTTGAGGTTCAAACCGGAACGGTTTGGTCAACCGTGGTTAAAACCGGTTTGGCCTTAAACCGGTTCGGGTTCTAAACCGGTTTGGATTTAAAAAAACTATAAAACTGGTTAGGGCCCAAACCGGTTTGGTTTTTTTTAAGTGTTATAAATTAAATAAACAATTAATTATAAAAACTAAATAAACTTATAAGATGGATGTTACATATTAATTGTATAAATTAAATAAACCAATAAGATGTATTTACATATTTTTATTAGAAAAAATTAAAACATATAAAATTATAAACATTACATAATTGTTTTTAAAAGCAAAGTACACAATTTCAAATTAAGTACATAATTTAAAATCAAAGTGAAATATATTTAAATAATTGTTTGGAAACTGGTTTGGAAACCGGTTTGGGAACCAGTTTGTAACTGGTTTGAAACCGGACCTGTTTGGAACTGGTTTGAAAATGGGAGTTTTAGAAACCGCTTGGGAACCGACGGGCCGGGGCGGTTTGGGCCAAACCGGTTTGGCACCCAAACCGGTTTCGGTTTTTTCTCACAAACCGGTTGCCAGACCGTTTTTTTTTCCAACTCTACTTTGAAGTTTGGCCAAAAACTTTTTTTATTTTGTATAATTACATATAACTTTTCAAATTTAATAAAACTTGCAATATACATTTATCAACTTATTACTTTTTAAAAATTGATCATAAAAACTTTTAAACTTTGAAGTTTCATCATAATAATTTTTCTTTTATCTTTTTTTTATCTCCTCAACTTTAATTAAACTTATATTGTAGAGATGTTTATAATCATTCTTATCATACGTTTCGACATAAATTTTAATGGGTTTTAACCGCTCTATCATACATCCTGAAATAAACTTTAATGAAAACACAAGCGTAGAAGTCATCAAAACTACTCCATGAATTCATTTTTATATGAAGCACCGTACTTTATCCTTTCCTATATTATACGTTCTGAAGTCTTCTTTTAATCTACATATCGACATAAATTTTATTCTAAATCGGAACATTATAGTTTTTCTCTAAAACAAAATTATAATTAGTAAGTAAGATAAAAAGAAAATTTACCTAATATAGTATTGAGAAATTAGATTTTATTTAACATTTGTCTATGCATATATCAACATAGAGATCAAGTATCATAGTTCTAACCACTTTTGTTGTTACCAACATGCTAGTTATTAAACGAGTAGTGTATACGACGATTTGATAATTACATAATTTTTGTTTAATAAAATCCTGGTTCCGTCGATTTGATAATTACATAATTTTTGTTTAATAAAATCCTGGTTCCGTCGATTTGATAATTACATAATTTTTGTTTAATAAAATCCTGGTTCCGTCGATTTGATAATTACATAATTTTTGTTTAATAAAATCCTGGTTCCGTCGATTTGATAATTACATAATTTTTGTTTAATAAAATCCTGGTTCCGTCGATTTGATAATTACATAATTTTTGTTTAATAAAATCCTGGTTCCGTCGATTTGATAATTACATAATTTTTGTTTAATAAAATCCTGGTTCCGTCGATTTGATAATTACATAATTTTTGTTTAATAAAATCCTGGTTCCGTCGATTTGATAATTACATAATTTTTGTTTAATAAAATCCTGGTTCCGTCGATTTGATAATTACATAATTTTTGTTTAATAAAATCCTGGTTCCGTCGATTTGATAATTACATAATTTTTGTTTAATAAAATCCTGGTTTCGTCGATGCCCCAGAGAGGTTTGGTAACTCAGTTGTGGCAGTAGAAAGTTGGCAATATTACAACGAAGCTCGAATCTTGACATTGAGTGTGCCAAGTAGACATAGACTAAGTGACTTCTGGTCAAAGATAAAACTCGACATCACATGCATGTCAAAGAAAACAAGTTAAGATAGATCAGTTATTTGTAAGTGTTGCCAAACAAATTAAACTCAACATGCTTTTCTAGAAAATGCTAATAGACCCGTCTTAATTACTTGAAACTAAAATAGCATGCTTTGAACTGTTGAGGGGTGGTGTAATTGTAATGCTTTAGTTCCTCTACTAGAAGTCTCAAATTTAAATCCAACTTCCATTGGTATTCTGCCTTAACCCTTCAAGTGGGTGACGTAATTGAGATTGCTTCCCTCTTGTAGAGGTCTCAGATTCGAGCCCAACTTCAATTGGTATCCCACCTTAACCCTTTTAGAGGTTACATATGCTCATAACTCATTAGTTAGCAGGGTATTGATGAGGTCGCGTAAGTTTTATGGTATCAAGTTCTCATGGTTACAAGAAAAGGTTGGCCATCTTGGGATTGTTCTATGGTCATATGTGATACATTAACTATTCTACAGGATTAGGTTTTATAATCATATTTGAAAGATTAATTATTTATAAATAAAAAAAAGTGTTGATGGGTCAACTCAATCCTCTTTTACCCATTAAAATTGGCCAATTTTAAGCCTTGTCATTGTCCATTGAGACCAAAAAGTAATTTTCAAGAATAATCTACAAAATGCAAGTAGTAGATCACTTCCCACAATTAAATTGGCTGTCATATTATAATTTTCTTTTTTAAATCAAAAAACAAAAACCCAATGGATATACTTACAGTTGAAGAATGAATATTGGGTCAGAAAGAGAAAAGACTTGTTTGTACATCTGTAGGCTTGGTTAACCACTGGCAGAACAACCATGCTGCACCCACAACTGATAGAAGTGAAAGCATTGCCAAAAATCCAAAATGTGATATGTCGTTTGCAATTATAACGACACCCAATATTATGGACTCTGCTAAACTGGCAACCGAAACCTCTGTTGCACCAATAAGATTTGCTTTGGAAGCTGGGATTCCGGTTTGTAGAATCTGTGCTCCAACTACTTCGTATGACATGTGTCCCAATCTTGATAACACCTGCATATAGATATGTCCACTTTTATATATAAGTATATAACCACTTTGGAGATTCGACTAATAGTCAAACTCATGTATCAAGATATTTGTTTAGTCAAAACTTGAAATGTAGGTGAATTCGGGCTACAAATTACTGATAACAGGTCAAATGGGTCAATTGTCAATCAAAGTATAATAAATTGTTTGCAATCTTCTTAATTGCTTTGCTAAAGAATTATGGATAAAGTATTTTACAATATTCAAAAACTGGATCATAAATCACATTAAATGTATGAATTGTCAATGATATTGAAGAAACTGGACAAAAAAATGTTGGCAGGTCAAACCAGTTTTAACAAAAAGATGACTTACAATAAAACCAAGAAAGAATAAAAGTGCAGTCTGGCTCGAAAGAGCTCCACTCCAATACACACCAACGGCCATTGTAAGAAATGAAGCTTGCAATATGAGTCCAGCTGCTCCAGCCTACAACAAGAAATCAATTACATTTTTGCCGCTTTAAGTAGACGATGGGATTTCAACCAATTTACCAATAAATGGGTCAATCTCGTTTATGTCTTTAACTTTAAAGATTCAAATGGGTTAAGCTAAAAGACTTGAAAGGATAGGTGCGAAACGGATCAACAGTCATTTAAAGCATATTCGGATGCATAAAATCTAGTAAATCACTTTATTAAAGAAGTTAATTAATGTTAAATAAAATAGTAATCAACTTAAATGTTTATATCGAAAAAATGGAAAAAATAAGTGTTAGCGCGTCAGCCCAACCCAATTGAACCGAAACCCACTTTAATTGTTACCCAACTTGCCCGTTTTGCCACCTCTACTTTAGGAAGTTCTTGGAGATGTATGAAACCTATAAGTAGTAAAGTGAAACATACCTTTAAAATACCAAGTTGCTTGACCATTTGGGCAGACATGAATGTTGCTCCAACACCCATGAAAGCACATAAGCAACTAAATCCTCCAATTAGAGACGGGCTTAAACCTGAAAAGGATATCAAAACATATCATAAACATAAAAACTGGCATATACCTATGAGCATAGAATAATAGGTTTCTTAGTGCTTAAATTCAAAATAAAAGCAGAATAGAAATAAGAGTTCAAAAGCTTTGACATGACTACCAATCTCTATGATGCAATGACATATACAAAGGAGAAAAGGCTGATGATCCTTAGGGGTGTTTGGATGTGCTATCAATGGGTGTATTACCCTATCCAGTTGGAATAACCAAATTTTGAGCGTGTGGCAAAAACAAAGTTAAGTTTGTAATTTTGTAATTGTTTAGGGCCAAGGTAACTAAACTTGTAGAAGCATAGTAGCTGTAAGAAAACTGATCCTTTGGATAAATGAAAATTATCAAGATAGGCGGACATAATTCTTCATGTCACAACGAGCACTTCATGATCAGACATCCAAACACCCCCTTAGAAGGTTGTTTCTCCACATAATATATCGAATAAGAAGAGGGACATAACCATACCATGCTGTGTGAGGAATGCGGTCATTAGACCACCAGGGGCAAGAACAACATTAAAGCAAAGAAGTACATAGGCTATGCTAGCAGGAAGAACAGGCAGTTGCATGTATTCATTCCACCCGTGTTTAATAGCAGCTATACTAATTTCCACTGATCACCAAAAAGCAAATATTAGTAAGAAAAACAAAACAATAAAGAAGCTATAAATATTAACAAATTATTAACCTAGATTATCAATATGTGGCACAGGTTCTCTGGAGGAAGTTCCACAGCACGTTTGTGAACATTTAGCACGGTCAAGAACACCACAGGAAAGCTTGTTGGTTAACCAAGTGAGACCAATCTATAGAAGTTAAAAATAATACTCATGATTAAAATAGAAGTATGCAATATGTGACCATTATAAGCAGAAAAACCACACTTCATTACCACAACAGGCAATGCCCACATCATGAAGGCAGCAGCAAGCTTCAAACATATTACTGTTTTGTATTTAGATAAAAGAATGCCAAACAGTGATGCTCCAGCAATCTGCAATCATGGTAAATTTCAGAAGCTTTTATCAACCAACTAATTTGCAAAGTTGCATTAATCATGTACATCAAGTAATATATATATTATAAGTTTGTGTCAAAGTTCTGTACACCAATGTATGTATTTGGGTAGTAGAAGTTTTGAATTATAACTTCATGTTTATCTTCTTTTCTTTTACAACAGAAAAATAGAGAAACCGGGACCAGAATCACCTCACAGAGAAGATTAATACGACTCAGAATAGCATTCGCTTGAGCAAGGGCAATTGGCCGGTTCGTTCCTGCTAACTGAACACAAAAATTTACATTAATAAATCGGCTCAAATGGGCCCATTCTGCTAATTATCAATTTAATATATAGTTTATAGATTTATATGGATTCACACATTCTGCTTTTATCTTATTATTTTTGGAGACAATGGAACTGATTATCTATAGGTAAAATAATATTACTAATTTATCCCCTTTTTAAAGAGACTTCTTTAAGAGACTTCTATTTCTTTCAAAAAACGTATCTACACTCCTTTTTCCTCAAAAATGTCTTTTGTGGTTATTTCACCTATTACTTAGAATCTGCCAAAAATTCAATAGTGTGATTATTACTGCTTCAAACAACAAAAGCAAATCTAGCACTTGATTACGACTAATGATCTAATTATAATGATATGGCATCACATAATCACTTATAAAAAGTATACTAACCACAGATTAAATGCAATATATTATATAGGACACCAAAAAGGAAGGACATGCGGTGCAGGAATAATACCAGAACAACCCAATCACGTTCGACTGCAACCCCAAGAGCCACTCCAGATAGTTTCTCAACAGCCCCAGCCAATACTAATATGATAAACCATGGACGCATGAGTACAGATGTTTCAAGTGAGGCATGTGCCATGTGTGCTTGAATTATCATCCCAGCTGATAACAGTTGAGCAGATCCCTGATAACCCAAACAGATATTACATTTCATAAGTAAAGCTAGATATATGAATAGGTCAATTTGGGTTATGTTTTATCTACAATGGGTCAAATAGGTTTAAATAAAAAAATTGTTAAAAAGGAAGTTGGTCAAATGGCTGGAGAAAGTGCACCTTCAATGTAAAAACTTCTTAAATCATATTATTCGTAAAATCAGATTTATGCAGGATTAATTTATTCTTTGTAATCATATTTGAACCACTATATATTTATAAAACTGTATTAAAAGTGTTTTGGGACTCCCCATCCAGTACCAAAAATACGTCTTTTGACCTGAACCCATTAACCAACTCATTTAGCCACCAATACTAGACATATTCGATTATGAAATAACCTGGACAGTAGTCAAAAAATTATATGCCGGTACACGGGGAAATAGGTCCAAAAGTTTGCCAACTAACGGGGCTCCGGCAATAACTGCAACCTGTTGCAGTAGAGAGATAAAAGAATATAAGTTAGAAGGTCTTTCACTTATAATTAAGAATAGAAGCCAAGTAGCTCATATGAATTGATGTAACCTTGGTGCAGAACCCCATGACTGCAACTGGAAGAAGGCTTGGATGAAGCAATGCAATAGCAGCAGGCCAAGCAAAATTCCATAGTTGTTCCACCAAGTTCCCAGCTAGGCAACTGGCATATAATGCTGATAATATAAAAGATTAGGAACAGATGATGTTATACAATGAAAACTCTATGTTACATACACTAATTTCTCCAACTTAAGTCTTCAATAAATACCCAATCTACTTTGTATTCTCGAAGTTAATAAAAATAAGCTTAAATTTGTTACAAATAATAATTCTTGCACATGCTTTCTATAACTGGGATCATTCACTTACCATATAGCCCTGCTGGATGAGCAGGCGTTGCAGCAATGGCATCCTGTTCCTCCTCTGAAAGAATCTGAAGAGAAAAGTGAACACAAAAATTTTGAAATTAAAAGGAAAATAAATTGAAAAAAACAGGAAGGCAATAAATATGCTGTACCGGCAATGTTGTCAAAATCATGTCTACAAAAGTCCCTTCCACCAGTAAGTTTGTTGATTCAGTATCATGGATTTCAGAATTAAGATGGCCAATGGGAGCTAAACAACTTGATGCATGTGATGAAGAATCATGATCAATTTCTTCGGTCACAACACTATTCAATACTTCAGTATTCGTCATAGAGCATCTTGTATATAAATTGTTCAGCCTGCAGAAACTTAATGCGATTTTACACAAATCGTGCATTTAAATATAAATTGTCCTTATTATTTGATTATGTATACATGCAAGAACTAAGAATCAGTACTACAATATATTGTTCCAATTGCTTTCTTTAACTAGCTTAATTGTTGAGCAATATCATTAACGCGATAAAATCAAGCACTTGGGAGGCGACGACTACTCTCGTTTGTTATGAAAAAACGAAGAGCTGAACTTGATGTATCATTGGTTGTAAACTAGCACAATTTCAACCTCTCCAACAATCAGAATCAAACAAAGACGAAGAAAATTACCTCAAATTAGGAAACCGAGGCGTCAATCTCTGATGAGAAGAACGCAATGCAGGCGACAAATCACCATACGAACCGCATTGACGACGAGACAGAGACGAAAACATCTTAATCGAAGGAGAACCAAAAACCACCACCATGACTGAATCAGCTTCAAACACACTGCTTTCGCGTTGAAGCAGCTCGTAATTTCGGTTTGAATCACTTGACTACTCATGCAGGTGAGCTGATGAAGGTTTACGAAGTGTGAGGGGTTTGAGCGATGAAGGTATCATGGAGGAATTGAAACGATGAATTTGCACAAGGAGTGTGAGGTCTCGATCAATCAGTCTTATCTTTGGGGCACGATGAATGGCGGATGAAGGATGTAACAGCCGATATCGTGAAATATGACGTGTTGTGTTATTCGCCAGTATTGTAGATGGCTTTTCGACCTTTAGCTACACGTCAGCAAATAATAAGAAAACTTTACGTTACGATGATAGTTGTTAATAATTTTTTTTTGAACGTCTGGTTATTTGTTAGTTGTTAATATCATCAAGTTAGTAATATTCGTCTATGCCAAGATTTGAACCTTGGACCTCCAAGAGAGGCAAAGCCTCTCACCTCCCCCTTATCCACGAGGCCAAGAAATCATTGGTGATAGTATTAATAATTACAGTTAAAGTAAGCACGATAGGTGTGTTTGTAAATATTTTTAGATAAAAAGAGAAAAATAACAGGGTTTGTAAACTCCAAAAAGAAAATTATAACTTAAGTTGCAATAATTTTCTTCAACTACGGTTAAAAGATTTTAAAAAAGAAAGAAAAAAAGCCACTGACGTTTATAATTAAGATAAGAAAAATTGAAGTTTACCGTAGGGCTAAAAAGAAAATTATGATTTCAATACAAATACTTTTTTTTGACTACGATGAAGAAGACTTATAAAAAAAATCATCGATCTTTACAATTAAGATGTAATAACTTACATACCAATTTGCCATTTTTAATTACTCCTTTTTTTGGGTTGGGGGGTCACGTTGGGCCTCCCGGCATGCCTCGACGTGGCACCCCAACACCATCACCAGTCTTGCGCGTGAGAAAACGACATGTTCTCGCCCTAGGCTGCTTCCAAAATCCAACCATTTTCCCTTTTTCAAATGTTATTTTTGTGTGGTGTGGTGCGGTGTGATGTGGGCGTCCCCTTTAAATATGGGTGTGGTATGGTATAGTTTAACATGGCACGTTAGTCTTGGTGGGTTTCATGATATGGTGGAGGTTTATGACATGAGTATCCTCACCACCCAAAGGTGACGAATCTAAAGCGATAGAATTTTCAAGTTAAAATTTATAATCTCAAAAGCTCTCATGAGGTGGAGCCTTGGTCTCCTCTCCTCTCTACTCTTAAAAATCGTGATGATTATGCTACATACCAGAAATCTTCTCTTTCTTTCAAGGTTGCATTTGTCTTTACGGGAGCTTTTGCGGGGGTTAATGGATCTCATTGCAAGTGCTTTGATAATTTTATTTTGCAAAGTACCGTATAAGAAGTATTATCTCAGATAGAAGTAAGTTTTATTCTTATCACACTATTTACAGACTCTAGTTTATGAGTAATATATTACTAGATATGTTTGTGTGTTTGTTGTATCACTTATTTGATAACCAACATCAAACAATGATATGTTAACATTTACACATACAAATAATGTGTATTCATTTTTCATCTGAGTATTTTTTATTGTAAATCATTTAATTAGACACTTATTTATGTTTGATTTGAATGTTTTAGATTTCTGAAGGGAGGTTGATGATTTTTATGAAAAAAAACTCCAGATTTGGTGAAGCTTTAAAGAGAAAAACATTCTGGCATGTTGCTGTTCAGACCAACATGCTCATGTTGAAAAGCTGAAAATTATTTTTTGATGACCCGATATAGAACATGCCCATGTTACTTACCAACATGGTCATGTTTGACCTAAAATCTTGATATTTACCCAATTCTCCCTCATTTGAGACATATTCACCTTTTTACACTATAACCCTATTTCTCTCTATTCTATTAGGTGATTTTGGGCAAATCTATAAAGATTCAAGGCTAAGGTTGAAAATCGAGTACTTTCAAGGAGTATCTAACATCATCCAGCCCATTTTCACTCAAATTGGTTTGAATTCCTCTAGATTTACTATGAGTTCTTTCATTTTCTTAGATTTGGGTGTGTTTTTTGTAAGCCTCATGGGCTAAACTCTTTATTATCACTTGTATTAGATGAAACTTAACATTATTTAACAGCTTGTACATGATTCTTGGTGTTGTCTATATTAATGACATGATTAAACTTGATTATTCTTCAATGATTATGTGTATTTATTCTAGTTTGATGAAATGTTCAAGCTTGTGGGTATTGTAAGCGTGTTATGTTGGAAAATCTCATGTTCATACAAGATTTATGTATATGATTACATCTTTTGTGTGTAATTTTTATGATACTTGACTAGGAATGATGAATAAAGGTTAGGGGTTTAGTAAAATTGGTCAAATGTACATTCTTATGCTTATGCTTGAGAAAACCATGGTTTATGTCGTGAATCTATCTTGTTATTGGTTATGAACTAATTTTGTAATTGAAGTTTGATGTTCATGAGTTGAAGAATAGTTATACTTTTGTCTATTTTACACAAGTTGAGGTGTTTGTCATGTGTTTATCGTGTTAACTTTCCCAAAATTTATGGAATTAAGTAACCCTAACGGGAGTCTAATTTATTTATAACATTGACATAATTGTATCAGTAGCTCCTTATGGCATAACTTTAGGTGGACATTGTGTGTTTATCGTTCTAGCTTTCTGTATGGTTATATGTCTAGATATCCTTGACGAGGGTTTAGGGTACTTCCATTTATCATGTGTAAAAAATTATCTCCCCTCGAGTTTGTGCTGCTTGTTAATTTTATGCTAAGTGGAATCAAAGTCCAAGTGGTATCTTTAATTGATTTAGTATCTTCTTCTTTACTTTCTTAATTTGTTAATTTAATTTGCTAATTACTTTACTTAATTTTAATATTCATAAATCCAAACTCAATTGATCGGTTAAATAGTGATGATAATTTAGTATTGGAAGCCATTGTATCCATGGTTCGATACTTGATTCTTGTCTAAAACAATATATTATGTGATATGTGCAATTGACTATTGTGTGTAGTTGGTTTAAAAATGATAATCGTTTCTTAAATTAAAACTCAATTGTGTGAAAAATCCTTACTAAAAATATATATAACTTTACACACATCAACAACGTATCTTTAGTTATTGTTTAGAACACATGGTTGGTCAGCTTCATTTTCTAAGAATAAAACATAGATAGTTTATGGAGGATACAAAAACTCAAGAAACATAAACATGTGTTGTTGTTGATTCAGTGATATAGCAAAATCTAAACATGTGATATCACTAGCTTAAAGATACTTTGAACACGTGACATCCTTTATCGAAGGATTAGTTGATAAACTTTCTTATCAATGGTTAGTTTTATAAAACCCTCTTTTAAGTGATTATTTTCGTAATTTTCCTTCCTAAAAATTATCAAAAGAAAAAAAAAACATAAGACAAAAGAAAGATAAAAAAAACATAAAACATTTAATGTCATTTTATGTTTACGGACACATCTTTTAACAACAAATCTATCCTACTATTACTCCTAAATTATATCAAGTTATATCATACCTGAGTTTGAATCTAAAACCTTCTCTGTAAGAGGCTTTTGCCCTATCAAATGAACTAGTTTCATGTTAATTGTTAAAGAAAGATCGCTTTTGTTTGCTATTGCTATTGCTGTTGTTTTTACTTTCGAGTCGGGGATATTTTTAAAAGCGGTCTCTCTACCCCCAAGATAGAGGTTTCTCTACCCTCAAGATAGAGGAAAATAGAGAAAAGACTTATCATCATCTATTCCTCCCAAACCCTACTACCTACTCTTGAGGGGGTATTTTTGTTTGTTTGTATCTTTTTCAGGCGTCAAATGCACTTCCTCTACCCCATATTATCATGAACACACAAAACAAAACGAGCTTCCTCATCGGGAAACCATGACCACAACAACCACCACCATCACCACCGCCACCACCACCATCACCACCGCAGAGCCGCCGTATCACCACCACCTTACCGACATCCCCTCCCAAAAATCACTTCTTAACCTCCTAACCACCAAATGCACCACATCTCTTCATCTTCTCAAACAAACCCACGCCCTAATCCTCAAAAGCAACCACCTTCAAGACCACTTCATCGCAGGTTCCTTAATCAAATCCTACGCAAATCCCCACTTCAACACTTTCACATCTGCTCTTCAAGTCTTTCATCAAGTCCCCAATCCAAATGTCTTCGTCTGGAACTCCATTATCAAAGCTTGTTTCGACAACAACGACCCCTGTTTAGCTCTCGTACACTATTCGAACATGGTGGGTTCGAATTCAAATTCATACCCAAATAAGTTCACTTATCCGATTTTGTTTAAAGCTTGTATGGCTGTGAAATCGGTTGAAGAGGGTGTGCAGATTCACTGTCATGTGGTGAAGAATGGGTTTATGGAAGATGGGTATGTGAGAAGTGCTGGAATTCAGATGTATTCGTCGTTTTCAAGATTGATTGAAGCTCGAATGATGCATGATTATGGCGATTTTGATGTTGTGTGTTCGAATGCTATGATTGATGGGTACTTCAAACATGGTGAAATTGAAGCTGCAGGGGATTTGTTTAGATCAATGATGACAAAGAATGTTGGTTCTTGGAATGCAATGGTTAGTGGTTTGGCGAAATGCGGGTTGGTTGAGGAAGCGCGCAAGGTGTTTGATGAAATGCCTGAACGAGATGAGGTTTCTTGGAGTGCTATGATTGATGGATATAATAAAAGTGGGTGGTGTAAAGAGGCGTTAGAGGTTTTTAGAGCGATGCAAAGGGCGAAAGTTAAGCCGAAAAAGTTTGTGGTTTCGAGTGTTGCATCGGCGTGTGCAAATGTAGGTTCTCTTGATCAAGGTAAATGGATCCATGGGTATGCTAGGCGGAACTCGATTGAGTTAGATGGCCTGTTAGGGACAGCTTTGTTGGATATGTATGCGAAACTTGGACGCCTTGATTTGGCGTGGGATGTTTTTGAGACGCTGAAAACGAAGGGCGTTTCTTCGTGGAACGCGATGATTGGAGGGCTTGCGATCCATGGTAGGGCAAAGGATGCGATCGAGCTTTTGTTACAAATGGAGAAACAAAGCGTGAAACCAGACGAAATTACATTCGTAGGGATACTAACTGCTTGTGCTCATGGAGGGTTAGTTGACGTGGGCTTTGCGTATTTTAACCGGATGCAAGAGGTTCACAGTATTGAGCCGACGGTTCACCATTACGGATGCTTGGTTGACCTCTTGGCTAGAGCTGGACGATTAGCCGAAGCCGAGGAGCTTATAAGCATAATGCCCATGACACCAAGCCCCGCCGTTTGGGGTGCCCTTTTAGGTGCTTGCAGGGTTCACGGAAACATAGATATAGGCGAGAGAATCGGGAAAATGTTGATTGAACTAGACCCTAAAAACGGGGGTCGATACGCGATACTATCCAACATATACGCGAAGGCGGGGAGATGGGACGACGTCAAGAAAGTAAGAACAATGATGAAAGAAAACAACGTAAAGACCACCACGGGGGTTAGCACAATTGACCTAGACGGGACCCTTCACGAGTTCAAGATCGGGGAATCTGACCATCCCCGATCTCGAGAGATTTATGATAAGTTGGATGAGATGATGGTAAAACTAGAGCCAGAGGGTTATGTCCCGAGAACATCAGAGGTTTTGTTTGATATTGAGGAGGACGAGAAGGAAACGACACTATGGCGACATAGTGAAAAGCTTGCTATAGCGTTCGGGTTGATTAGCACGTCGTCGGGAACGCCGATTCGGGTGACGAAGAATCTAAGGATGTGTGAAGATTGTCATTCGGTTATTAAGTTGGTTTCGTGTGTATACGAGAGGGATATTGTAGTGAGGGATCGTATGCGGTTTCATCATTTTAGAAATGGGAAGTGTTCTTGTAAAGATTTTTGGTGAGGGGTTGATTAATGGTGTATATTCAAACTTATGTTTATTTAATTTTATTTTTTATAAACGTTATTGATACTAGTGGTCTTTAAAGCATGTGACAAACACTAACAAACTCTAAAAGCAATAAAATGAATACAAATTGCTTAGACAATTAGCTGTTAAACAAAACCACATATCACACACACTTAATGAAACTCTAATTGAATAAAAGAAAAGTAGGAAACTCGAAGTAACATTATTGGAAAGAATCCACTCTCAACCATTTTATGCCCTTAAAATATTCTTTCACCAAACAAACAGTAAACTCATTCCAAGACACACCCCTCTCCCACTTTTCCCCTTTCCCCTTTATCCTCCCCCAAACACCACAACCCTCAGCTCACACACTCACCACCCCCACCACCAAACCCCCAAAATGACCTCTCATCTCACCCAATCCCACCGTGAAAACGCCGATATCTTCACCGGCGAAGCCCTCTGCACCCAAAAATCCCAAGCCCTCCTCAACAAATTCAACCTCCCCAAATCCCTCATCCCCATGACCGACGTCACGGAGGTCGGCCACAACCCCGCCACCGGCTTCGTCTGGGTCCGCCGGAAGAAGAAGGCTTTCCAGCTGTTTCGTGCGATCGGCCGCAAGGTGTCGTACGACTGTGAGGTGACGGCGTTTGTGGAGGATCGGCGGATGAGAAATGTGACGGGGGTCAAGAGTAAGGAGCTGTTGATTTGGGTCACGGTGTCGGATATTTGTGTGGGGGACTCCGGGAAGATCACGTTTGGGACGCCGGCGGGGCTCTCGCGTACGTTTCCGGCGACGGCGTTTGAGGATGAAGAACAAGGTTAGATTTCATGTTATTTGTTATGTAATGTTTGGAGAAAGTTATGTTGATGTAATGTAATAATGGTGTTTTGTTATTGGAAGTAATGGTTTTTGTTTCTTATTGTACGTATGCGTATTCAACGTCAACAGAAGCTATTTGATCGACTCAAGTAAAGTATAGTTTTGAAGTATCTGAAATAATGTAAGGCAATTGCATGTATCTCTTCCAAATTTGTGTTGTGTTACAAGTTTTATCACTTATATGTCTTTTAATAATATCATTATGTGAAATGTTTATTTTCTAAAAGTTATGGTGTTTTATATTTTATATTGATAATTGCATATATCATCGTAAACTTAAGAAAATCGTATATTTTTCTCAATTCATATTTAAAAACACTAAATAAATTATGCATTGAAAAGTAATAATTTAGAAAAATATCCGATTTCTCCTATTTCTAAAATTTTCTAAATTTTAGGATTTTATCAGCCACACGTTATAAGTTAGGCATTGAAATAAAGTTATTAGACTCTCAATTGGCGTATATTCCTCATCTAACATGATGTATTTAACAATTAAATATAAATTAAATTAAATTACCATTACCTTTCTCTCATAAATATTATTTCATATATATATTATTTATTATTTAATAATTAAAAGGATGTGTCACGTGTTATGTGATCCTTTAAGCCATGTTGGTAACAATCTCAGTTTGTACTCGCATGGTCTACACTTATCAAGAAAGGATTGTTCTTGAATCGATCCATAAGCACATCAGATCGGGTAATTACTCAACAGGATCAGTGTTATAATCTTAATCTGTTGATGACAAGGTCTGTTATATATAACTTTAACGTGTAACCCAATCAACTCACACGTTACTTTGTATGGCTGATGTTTTCTTAACCTCACATGTATCAATATTATGCTCAAACATCAAGCTAGTAATGAGAACACAGTGAGATTTCTATTTAAATTCGATAAATAAACAATTCGTAACAGCACACGAGTTTGAGGAGTTTTTTGATGCATTTGTTGGTGAATGTTGATGATGGACTGCTTAATTAAGGCAGTGAACACACACCCTCTACAAAATCTAAAGAATTTAAGGTGTTTTATAAAGCTCCAGTACACGTACAATCATTTCTTTGTTCATGTTTATAACTAGGGAAGTTATGAGTTTACACAGGTCATTAACCAATTTGGTGACATTACAACATCAACATATCATCAAATGAGACTATACACTCTTCCATTCTTTCACACATCAAAACTCAATATGTAACTGCTGCATTCCAAACCTCAAGACCGCGACTCGAAAGGAGTTCTTGTTCGCCTTTGAAACCCAAGATTTCGCGCTCCAAGAGTCTTGCAGTCCCATACAATCTCACCAATCATGTCTTGAGGTGAGCATAGACTACCTTCTTTCACTGATCTTTGCAGTTCACAAAAGAATTTCAAATCCTGCAACTTGATGTAATCAAGCAACACCTGCTCATGATCCGGGATCCAACTCCTCGGGAATGGTGTATAATCACACGACGGGATCATAGACATATGTGAAAATCTTATACCTTCAATCGCATCAGCAAGACCCAATCTCAACAAATCTGCATACTCTGGTGTCCGATTATCCATACTCTGCCTAAGTGGACGGCTGAGATCGCGTGATGCTTTCTTAAACACCTTTGCCCTCGATTTCATCCTATACCTAGCAGCATACAGTTTAGCTACAGAGCTTCGAATCACATAAGCACAGAAACCAACAACCTTCTTTCTGTTATCTGCATACTGATACCAATCAGCCATTGTTTCAAGAAACTTGTTCATTTGTGCATTTGTTTGCGCCTGACCACAATACAACATTGGAGTACATGGTAAAGGTTCAGGATCTTTGTCACCCTTAACAAACTTAAGCCTTCTAAACTGCCTTATGCATTGCTGCAAACTCGCGGTAACAGAAAGCAAAATCCCCACACTTTTTTGAGTCACAATATGACCCCCATTTGCTGCAAACCGAATAGTTGGATAAATCACCCTTTGACAGATTACATGATCCAAAAACTGAATGCCTCGGCTTACATGCTCAATCTCCACCTTTGACTCATCCAACTTTAGCCCGTGTTTGTTCGCGCAAAACTCAATTATCATATCCCTAATCTCTACTGCATCCCTTCTTGACCCTCTAACTCCAATCAAGAAATGACCCCCATACCTTATATAATCCATCTTTTTAGTTCTATCTTTCCCACCCCCGCGAACAAACTCAGGCCACGAGGGTGTATGCATACCACAATCATCAATCATAAGATCATTCTTGACTACATTATTATCATTGGATGAATGGAAAAAACCAACAATTTGCTCCTCGATCATGTGATCTAATCCATTAAGATAGATATTAGCAAGTAAAGGGCTTAATATACCACAATAACCATAATTGGGCACCTTTGCAGCTTCCACAGGTGCAAAATCATAGAATGTTCTTAGCCAATAAGGGTCTGGTTTAGCTTCATCTTCTTCAAGAACTTTCTTCCTCTTCAAACCCTTCTTCTTCTTCTTCTTCATTCTCCTGCTAATCTTTTCATTCGATTCACGCCCCGATTTCAACGATCCTTTCAATCCGGATTTGATCAAAAACAAGACTTTCTGATCCATCACACCCTTTTCAACAAAATTGATCATCAAATCAACATCCAATTCTTCAAAAACTTGGGTCAAATCCCCTTTCAAGAACCACACATACCCAGCAAAATTACTCCTAATCGTCCGAATCACCGTATGCGCATTCCTCCGTGGGCGAAACGCGTGCGATTTGGGCGAAAATCTCGGCTCAAAGACCGGCTCAAGAATCATCAAAATCAGTTCTTGAACTACAAAATCTTGAAACAGAGTTTCGTCACTGTTTGCAATCATACGCACCTTTCGATTCGAGAGCTTCGAAAAGGGGGTTTTCTCATTGGGGTTTTGAATGTAGGGTTGTGTTCTCATGTTCCACTGAAATTGACCCTTTACAACGGCGTTGCGGAGGGATAGGAGGTCGGTGAGGACGTCGGTTCGAACCGCGTGGCGCGGTGGGTACGAACCGGTGAAGTGGGCGCAGGTGCGTTGGTAGGCTAGGACCCATAGGTCGAGCTTGGAGATGAAACCGGTGAGGTTGGAGAAGTGGGTTCGGTTGCGGTTTGTGAAGGTTCGGACCCATAAATCTGAGAGTATTTGAATCGGGTCTTCTTTTAGAAGGGAGTGTACGTCTTGTTGGGGTGGTGGTGGTTGACGGTGGCGACGGTGGTGGTGGTGGCGGTGGCGGTGGTGGGGAGGAGAGAGGTGGGAGAAGGTGCGAATGCAGGTAAGGTGTTTGAGTTTAGTCCTAAGCGACATTGGGGATGCATTTGGGTTTTTTTTTTGTGGTTTTAGAACGTTAGGTTTTGCTAATAAGCATTCTTTTAAAAATAAACACAATTTATTGTAATCGGGATTAGGTGGTGAGCATGGTGGTGCTGGCAGTGGTAGTGACCGGTGGTGGTGGTGGCCAGCGGTGGTTGAGGATGGCGAGTGTAGTGATGGTGGTGACTAAGGATAAAAGAATAAATGAAATGAAAAAAAAGAAGGGATTGATGGAATGGATTTGGTGTTATTACATGGAATGAGATTACTTTTGTAATGATCAATTCCATTTCATTTGTCAACTAAACAGGGCCGGTTTAACGTTTTTGGAGGCCCAAAGCGAACAAAAAATATGAGGCCCTCAAAAGATTATTTATATAAACACTCCTCCTTTATCCGGGCTTGAGACCGGCAAAAATAAACTAACAAGTTTACAATTGGCGGAGTTAAATTTTTTTTTAATTTATTTATTGTGCTTGTATAATCATACTTAGATTAAGTTTATTTTCTAGCTTTTTTGATGCAAAATCTTTAATAAATTCTTCGTAATCAAATTCTTTTAAAAATTCTTTTTCAATCGACAGAAGAGCTAAACCGTTTAATCTTTCTTGTGACATAGTAGATCGTAAATAATTTTTTATAAGTTTTAATTTGGAAAAGCTATGTTCCGCAGAAGCAACAGTTACAGGAATTATTAAAATAACTCGGTAGACAACAAATGCATTTGGAAAAGAGTTAAAGTTTTTAATATAAGTTAGTATATCAATCATTTTGTTAAATTCTAAGTGTATAATTTCTCTTAACATTTTTAATTCTTGAAATAGATTCACACCATCAACATCTACATTATCATTATGTTTCAAGGTATTTTCAAGAAAAATACATTTCTTTTTTAAATTTTCTTCATCGACGGATTTTAATTTTTTTATACTAAACAAAAAACCAAACGTAGATTCGAACTCTTTAAATTGTTCAAATCTACTTTTAAGTGAAGAACTAGCTTGATCTACTATGTATAAGAAGTAATCGGTTCTTAAACTTTCAATTGGTGTTTTTATGGTTTCATTATCAACATTTTCATCAAACTTTTTATTTCTACGAATAAGTCGTTTATTACGAAAAACAGGTTCTACATTCATCTCTAAAGTAATTTCTTTAGCTACAATCATAGCTTTTTCAAATCCCTCTTCTCTATACTTCTTAAAAAACAAATAAGTCCATCTAGTTGATTTATAGCATCATCAATACGCATGTCTTTTGCTTGTAAGGTTTTACTAACAATGTTAATAGCATACAAAATGTCATACCAAATACGCATGTCTTTTCATCATCAGTTGTTGGTTTATCAAGGTTTTCATCAAGATTTTTATAGTTTTTATCATTAGTCGTTGGTTTATCAAGGCTTTTATCAAGGTTTTCATCAAGGACTTCAAAGTTTTCATCAATATTTGTAGGTTTATCAAGGTTTTCATCTAAGTTTTCATCAAGATTTTCAAAGTTTTCATCAATATTTGTAGGTTTATCAAGGTTTTCATCTAAGTTTTCATCAAGATTTTCAAAGTTTTCATCATTATTTGTAGCTTTATCAAGGTTTTCATTATTATTAGACATTGTGCTAGTTACAAATTTTAACATTGATCCTTTAATTGATTCATTTAAAGCTTCTCTTTTGGCCTTTTTATCCCTTTTTGATGCACCA
>BJCO01464738.1:0-18343 GCA_018326465.1 Flaveria floridana | reverse complement strand
CTTGTGCACTAGGGAACCAAATACACTTAGCCAATCTTATATACTTGTAATCAAGTCGAGGTTTGGTTGTAACGATATGTGTTCTATAACCTTACTAGCTTATAACCTATGACATGAATTGCTACTTGTAACTTTATCATATTATGTATGGAAACCTTGGAAACTCACCAACTATTTTTATTTGACCTTTTATTTTTATCATGTTTCAGGTAACCCCCAAGTTTAAAGTGGTCTTTTGAAGCTTGCAATAAAACTAGGACGTGGACCTAGTAAAATAAATAAAATGTTATGTTATGTTTTGATTTATATTGAACTTATTTCATGTTTGAGACTTATGGTTGTATTTCCTGTTGAAACTTATAATATTAATATTTACATTTAAATATAGCGTTATGTGGTTTTGAACAATCTTAACCCTCACACCTCGATGTTTCCGCGGTCAAGGTTGGGGTGTGACAAAAAAGGTATAGCTTGTATCATGCAACTAAGTTTAAGTGCCTCTAAATGGTTCATGAAGCAACAGATGTCAGTGCAACATTTTTCTGTACATGTCTATGGAATTTACCTTTTTGAGGGGTCAAACCCTACATCCACAAATAGAGCCTATATTACTTTTAAACCTAACACCTTAAGCTAAGTTACCATGGAAGGAAAATATTCATTTGATTAAAGCATAACTTATGCCTCATTCTTTCTGCCCTATCTATTCTGCCAAAAATTCAAGTTCAACACTTTAATTTGTTTGTACGTTTTGGATAGTTTATACTCATCTAAAAATTTCAAGGTTGGATGAGTTAGAAACTAGACATCCTGAAGTTAATGTTAGGCTCAAGAAACGATTCATTTGACCATGTTTAGGTCGAGTTATGGTGTCGAAAACACAGAACATCAATCTGCCAGAAAATGTCTTACATGTTTTGTTACTTTTTAAACTTTGCTAGAGTACTTTTGGATGAGTTAGTGAACATGAACACATCATGGTGATGTGTAGAAGATTAGAGACAAGGTGCTAACCTTAAACAAGCAAGGAGAAAGAGATGGTAGTCTTGAAATGCAAGGAAAGTAAGACTTGATCCTTTGAACTAAGAACCAAACAAGAAAAAGGTGGAGAAGATGTTGTAGGATGCTTGAAAGCTTTAAAAATCACTTGATCTTCAACCAAAGGCACTTGAATCACCCAAGATTTGTAGAAAATGAGTTGAAAATGAAATGGAGTGGTGGTGATGGGGTATTGGACGAAATTTGAAGGGGATGAAGAGAGAAGATAAGTGTGATGTGTTGGTGTAGTTGAAGTGAAGGGTGCGGTGCATGTCCTTTATAGCACTCAATCCTCTTCAAGTGTAAAATTCTTGGAGCATGAGCTCCTATTCATGGTCAAAGGATGGGGAAATGGGTGTTCCAAGAGTGGTAAAGTAGACATGTTGCTTTAACACATCAAAAGAGAAGCTTCATGAAAATGGCAAGTTGTGTTTTGTCAAATCTTACAAGTCTTGTGAGCTTTATTAGGAAGGAGGTGGGAGAGTGATGTGGTGGTGGCTTGGACAACCACATGCATGGGAAATGGATGAATTTTTAATTTTTATGTAGTATTGGGTATCTGGGTAGTATTTGTTGCACTATTTGTATTTTTATATATTTTTAAATTTTTACTTTCCACTTTTTAAAATACATTAAAATACTACAAGAACTTGTATAATATCATATAATTAATATTGGTGGTATGTTAATGATGCATCATGTAGTTAGTGGTTACGTTAAAATGATTCGTTCCGCGTAAAATATCAATTTACGTGATTAAGTTTATTTATAAATTTAAGCTCTTCCAATGTATTTGATTTGAAATCTAAAATACTTTGAAATATTTTAAAGTATTTATTAGTACATATATATTAATTATCACCAACGTTCGTGTGTGTGCCGGTTGTATCGCGTGTAAAAATGGTAATTACGCCGAATTACCGATGCATGATATGTTATGCATGAAGTTTTGTAATGCATGAACTGACTTCAATAATCTGAATTCAGTTGAAAATCAAGTATTACAGGTGTAATTATAACCAAGTCAAGGTTGGGTATTGACCTGAAATTGCCGGTTGTCACAGGTTACGAATCTTATTCCTCAAGAAAACATAAATGGGCTATAAATAGTTAAAACTAGGCTTTCAGTTGCCTCTTTAAACCGTTGCCACCAATAAAGTCTTCTAAATGAACCGTTCGGAGGGAAAGAGAAGAAGGGCTAGGCACATAAGGTGGGGTTAATTGTCTTACATCGTGTCTCAACACATGGCCCAACAAATAGTAATTTAAAGTAAACATAGTTTTGTTACACATTATGTCAACATAATTGATACATCCTTGGGACGATGTTCATGTTCCAAATTTTAATTTTAATCTTCACTTGCTAAAATAACCATTCGTTATGTTTTAACTAACAAACAAGTATCCATTGCAAACCATCTTGATATTCACAACATTAATTTGAAGTTACGTGATTTACTTTGATAGTTTTATAAGGTTTTGACTATAAAAATACCACTCTACTCTTTATGTGAGAAAAATTATTTCTTTTTAATAAGGGTGAATCCATCAACTTTATGAGAGTGATAGGTTTAGCAATAAAATGGTACATCTGGTGTTTAATTTGGGTTCAAAGAAGGTTTGAATCGTTTTGTGATCTGATGTAAGCAACTTTATATTTTGTGTAGAAGATTGTTTCTCATGACTTAAACCAATGATTTTAATGTCATAAAACAAGTTGCTTTGATGCACGCCCTCAAAGTCACCTTCTTTCTAATTATATATCATATACGTCATCCTTTAAGGTATATGAGATCCTACATTTTCGTCAAACATGTAACACATATGTTACCGTATTTAGAAACTCTATTTGATGACCTTTAAGATGCCACGAAGACCATGGGGCATCAATAGTTCGTTAACACTTAACTGTCACCAATTATTATCATAATACTCCTACATCGTCTCTCCTCCATTTCTTTCTCCGAAGAAAACCACCGAACAAAAAAAATGGACAATCCGAAAAACACACATTTTCTTCCTTAGGATCAATCCGAGATAACGCTAGCTCTGATGAACCATCACATTCCAACAAGCTAGAAATCGCGTATTTTGGATCGCGGTTTGAAGAAATAAAAGTACAGGATGATCAAAACTCTGGCTTTCGCCATCTTTATTATAATAATCATGGGGATACCATCGCCAGAACGGGGTCGTTTCGCCACTGCCCAACAGAATAATCCTGCTACATCGGATCCGCTCACGAAGGACTTATTCACTAAATTCAATGCGATGGCGTTTTTGTTACACGACGATGCTGTTAATGATCTTAGTTTCTGCATAAGAAATATGTACGTAAGTTGTGAGGTTTTTTCATCTTTTTGTTCATGATTAATATGAGAGATGGTAACGTACTAATGTGTATTTTTATTGATTGTCACATACAAACAATGGCCTCTTATATATAATGTGGGAGGCTAGGTAACTCTATAACAAAAATGTAACTAATATAACTGCTGGCGCGTGTAAGAGCGTCAAAACGAGTGGATGACAACTCTTTGGTAAATAGTAAGTAATATAACTACTGGCGCGTGTAAGATCAATCTCTGTAAGATGTTTCGTACACTGATGAAACACATGCAATATTGTCACAATGATTCTATTGTATTTAACTAGTTCTCATATTTTGTAAAGTGAGTAAGATGATTTCCAAATTCTTATGTTCCGACATTGATTTCCAGAACTGCTGAATGGAATGAAGCTTTCGATTTCTCACATGATACGAGATTCTTGTCTAAGTGCATCGCAAAGAACAATGGTAATCACCACTTTCATCAATTTTTTTGGATATTAATCTATATAGTAGTTTGTTTTCAAACTAGATTATGACCGCTGAGGGTTTTTTTTTGCGTTTGAGACACATGTTAGTCGCTATCTTAGATAGCGACTTTCATTAGTTGACCTTTGCAATTTGCAAAAACAAGACGTTTGTTTCAAAAAAAAAGTTTGAAGTCGTTGGTTGATATATATAGCGACTTCACTTCTAACAACTTCAACTGAATAAAAAAACACACTAAGAACATTTTTTTGATTGTTGTAGATTGCACAATTCAAGGAATGAGTCGTTATATAAGATAGCGACCAACCAATTCTCAAATATAACATGTTACTTTGATCTTTTTTTTTTCTTGTGTTGTTCATTAGCTGACGACGAAATCATGAATTTATAGGCAATCTTGCTCCGCGGTTGTGCACTGCAGCAGATATAAAGTTCTATCTAACTGTTCTCTCAGAAGCTGAGCAACAAGGATTCAAGACTTCAACTTATGTCAAAGGTAACAAGAACTGTAATCTTACTTATTGGGTTCCTGGATGCGAACCGGGCTGGGCTTGTGCCGCTGCGAAAGATACTAAGGTTGACCTAACAAACAAAGAAGATATGCCTTTCAGAACTACAGATTGTCAACCTTGTTGTGAAGGTTTCTTTTGTCCAACTGGACTCACCTGCATGATCCGTAAGTTCAATATCGAGCATTAATACATAATGACGACCTACATTTTTATGAATTTTGTTTTGTTAGTAGCTAGTTTATAAGGATTCAGCTAAATACTTCTAAGAGTTTTGTGGAACTTATTGTACTTCTAGGTAGTTTGCTATCCATACAAGCAAATTCGTTCAAATCTCACAGTGTTTTTGAGTTTGCTGGTGTGGCAAGCGAACTCGATAAGTTTACTAGAGTGGCAAGCTGACTCTGGGGCGAGCCAACTAGATAAATGATCTAAAGTTTACTAGACTTTTGTGGTTAAAAGTGTGATGTGATTTGGCTCGAGTTCACTAAACAAGTGAACTTTTTTATGCTTTATGGATGAGTTTGCTCCATGGTTGTAAAAATAGCTATAAGCTAGGCGATTAATCAGGATTTATAAGGATTAATCGGATTGGAGTTTTATATGTAATCTTTCAAACATATATATAGCCAAAAAAAAAAAATTTCTAAATCCCTACAAGTATTTAACTGAAGCTAAACCACTATCTAAAAGTACAATAAATTCTAAAAAATCTCCTACAAGTATTTAACTGAATCTAAACCACCTATTAATCCAAAACATTTACATTTATTACTTCTTGGTTCTTTCTCAAAATCAAATGCCAAAGTATTCTAATTTTGCTCATTTTTGTTCGCCGTTGAAGCTTGCCCTTCTGGATCATACTGTCCTCTTGCTCGTCTAAACCCCAACACCAACATATGTGATCCGTAAGTTATTTCATAAATAAATGATCGAGTTGTTTACTTACATTGGCCTCTATGACCTAAAACTATCTTGCAAAACAACAGATATCGCTACCAACCTCCACCAGGTGCGACTAACCATACTTGTGGTGGAGCAGACGTCTGGGCCGCTGTAACCAGTAGTCGCGAGGTATTTTGTCCAGCAGGGTTCTTCTGTCCAAGTTCAGTCGAGAAATATTCTTGTGAACCTGGGTATATACTATGTTTTGCATGTCAATATTATAATTAATTCGATCACAATTTAAAGCTAGCTACCATGCTCATGAGTCTCTTTTAAGATTTACTTGTAAAAGTATTTACTAAACAAACATTCATCTTATTGCAGACATTACTGCAGGCTAGGATCAACATATGAAACAGGTAACATATCTTAAATTTGTATTTCTTATAAGATTATCATTTTTTATATGGTACCAGAGTCTTTTCATCTTTTATTTTTCTCTTCTTCTCCCTTCCAAAACCGAGATACTTGATATATATAGATGAGGTTTTCTTTATTTTTCTCTTGCTACTTTCGTCATGTCACCGCGGTTATACCTCCTATGGTTGCAGTCGCAACTCTAATACCATATCTTTCTACTCTAATAAAAGAGTATCTTGGTATGACACGCGTTAACACCACGATCATTCTCACCAAAATTTCTCGTCTCTCCCTCTTATATTAAATAATTAACTTAATTACGAATAATATAATTTAACATTTTGTAGATTTAATAAATTAAGAAATAGATCTATTTATTAATGTTATTTATAAAAGTATAAAATTTTCTAAAGCATAAAACTTTTATAAAAATGCAAAATATTTAAAATTGGTATTTTAAAAAATTAAAAATTTTAAAATAAAAAATAATTAAATTTGGGAGTTAAAATAAGGAAAATTTTAAATTGTATACTTTTTTTAGAACAAAATATTTATTTTTTTGGAGAAATATTAAAAACAAAATTTTAAAATGTTGATATCACTGTTTTATTACTTATAGTCATTTTTTATACGTAATTTCAGTCATATCATATCTTAGAATATCATTTATAATTAATAAATTTTATTATACTAATATTTTATTTTATTCAACCCGTGTAACACACGGGTTTACTAAATCTAGTAGAATAATAAAACCCGTAATGAATTGTGTATTATTGATCAACTATGTATAGGAGTTACCACTGAACCTAATCAAATCATATCTTCTAATTATGGTAAATATTATTACAATAAAAGCTAATTAATTTAATTTCAAAGTGGATTTAACATTGCTTTTTCTTTATATTTACTTATCACTTTTTATGTAATGCAGAGTGTTTTCAATTTGCAAAATGTGACAGAGAGTCTGTGAATCAAAATATCACTGCATATGGATTAATGACTTGTGTAAGTGCGTATCTTACTCAATAAAATCTACACTTAACTCATTTAAACATCATGATTATTGTTTTATGTCAATGCAGGTTGGGTTAATACTAATACTGATCATCTTTTACAATTGTACTGATCAAGTTATCACCACTAGAGAAAAACGAAAGGCGAAATCAAGAGAAGCTGCCGCACAAAGTGCAAAAGAATTAGCACAAGAACGATGGAGATCAGCAAAAGAAACCGCGAAGAAAAAGGCAGTTGGGCTACAAAGTTCATTATCGCGAACATTTTCTCGTAAGAAGATGACAGATACATCAAAGGATCCAGAACAATCGGGCGGTGCACCACCAAAAGAACATGTGATGCATGATATTGAAGAAGATCCTGAGAGTCATGATACTTATGATGTAGACATTGGGGAGAAAGCGGCGAAAAAGGAACAAAAAGCTAAAAAGTTACATACGCGTAGTGAAATTTTCAAATACGCGTATGGTCAGATAGAAAAGGAAAAGGCATTGGAACAAGAAAATCAAAGTTTAGCATTCTCTGGTGTTGTGTCTATGGCTGGTGATCTAAATGTTAGGAGTAGACCAAGAATTGAAGTTTCTTTTGAGGATTTGACACTTACTTTAAAGGGTAAAAACAAGCATTTGTTGAGAAGTGTTAGTGGGAAAATATCACCGGGTCGTGTATCGGCTGTTATGGGTCCTTCTGGAGCTGGTAAAACGACGTTTCTTTCGGCTTTAACTGGTAAGGCGAGAGGATGCACTGTGAATGGATCGATTCTTATAAACGGGAAGAGTGAATCGATGAATTCTTATAAGAAAATAATCGGGTTTGTGCCCCAAGATGATATTGTTCATGGTGATTTAACGGTTGAAGAGAATCTTTGGTTTAGCGCGAGATGCAGGTACAATAAAAGTTTAACGTTTAGGGTTTATGGTTTAAATATAATTTTTTTTCTCTAAACATGCATGAGGGGATATTATTAGAGCATACTGATAGCATATTGTTAGTAGCTAGTTTACTGCTCATAGGTGGTTATAGTAACTATGATAGACTACTACAACCACCACCTAGTTATTAACTAAAATGTACACAAAGTTAAATATGTTAAAAGGTAAATTGGATTTTAATAACTCAAACACCAGTTTGATAATTATTTATACTGACCATTTGAGTAGTAACACTACTAACTTTCATTTTCAAAGCAATCTCACTCTAACGAAGAAGTAGCTCCATGTACACTGATGACGTGACATATCATGTGTCTAATGATCAGTATGAATTATTTTCAGCCAATAAATTCATGTACTGTAGTGTCTGATGCTGATAATATTATTAACACGCGTGCAGGCTTCCGGCAAAGCTTTCTCGAGCGGAGAAGGTACTCGTAGTGGAAAGAACAATAGAGTCTTTAGGGTTGCAACATGTGAGGGATTCGTTAGTTGGTACAGTGGAGAAAAGAGGGATATCAGGGGGCCAAAGAAAACGTGTGAATGTTGGTCTTGAAATGGTGATGGAACCTTCTTTATTAATATTAGATGAACCAACTTCTGGACTCGACAGTTCATCTTCTCAATTGTTACTTAAAGCACTTCGACGTGAGGCTCATGAAGGAGTAAATGTGTGCATGGTGGTTCACCAACCAAGGTACTTTTCTAT
Source organism: Flaveria floridana (assembly GCA_018326465.1). Classification (NCBI taxonomy): domain Eukaryota; kingdom Viridiplantae; phylum Streptophyta; class Magnoliopsida; order Asterales; family Asteraceae; genus Flaveria; species Flaveria floridana. Next base: position 10,015 of record BJCO01464738.1, on the reverse strand, counting down.
TTATGCTTATTTTGCAACAAAAAAAAGGTAAAAGCAACGAAATTTTAGTGCAAACAAAAACGGTCGCAAAATTAGTGACTGGATTAGCGACGAAATTAAAGAGTGATAGAGGTCGATACTGAATATGACCCGGTGGCAAATTATGTTTATATTCATAATCAATTTTGGTTGAAAAACAGTTGTAAATTATGCTAAAAATAATCAAAATAAAGATGTCAGTTGTGCTATGAACAGAAATGCCACTGAGCCCGAATTGTCGCATTGAAAAAAAGTTGAGGGTAACAGTTTCAATTGAAAAAAAAATAACCACAGATTCAGTCGCAAAAAAGGCCGTAAATTCAGTCGCTAATTTTGTGACTGGAATTTTAGACTGTTGTCACAAAACTGGTTAAAAATTAGTTGAAACCAAGGCCTAATTAAGCAACCGCCAAAAGCCATAGTAGATTAAGTCATTAACTAATTTTTGTCGCAAATATGTTCAGCTATGGTTGTAGAAATTAGTTGCGACCAAGGTTTAAACGACCGCCAAAAATGGTCGTAAAACAATCGCAAATGGTAGTGTTTTAGTATGATATAATATGATACATAACTTTATCGCATATTTAAATAATAAATTAACACGATACATATCTGTTTTCAGTTATAGTTTATTCAGGATGTTTGATGACTTGATACTTCTGGCAAAGGGTGGTCTAGTTGCCTATCTTGGACCCGTGACAAAGGTTGAAGAGTATTTTTCGGGCATCGGTATCCACGTACCCGAACGGGTCAACCCACCGGATCATTACATCGATATTTTGGAGGGAATTGTAAAGACAAACACAACATCTAATGTCGACTTCAAAGAGCTTCCTGTCAAATGGATGACTCATAACGGTTACCCGATACCATCTGACATGCTAGACCCTGATGTAAAGTCTGGCGAGGGCTCAACTTCTACGGTCGGTGGGCGCGATGAACAGTCTTTTGCTGCTGAGTTATGGCAAGAGTTTAAGCTCATTGTTCTAATGAAAAATGATCATTTTTCGAGTTATTTTGCTAGGAGAAAAGACTTGTCTAATCGTGTAACTCCTGGTGTATTGCAACAATATCGATTCTTTCTTGGAAGGTAATGACGACTATTTAAATTTTTATTTCTAATAACCTCGAAATTAATTTAAAAGTATACCAAAAGATGTTGAATTTAGCACTAATGTTTGTTATTAAAACATCATGTCAATTTTTCAAGAAGGTGAAATCATAAAATAATAACCAAGTTTTAATAATACTATCACTTGTGATTGATTATATATAACTATAAAAATCATTGAAGTTTTATTATCGTTCTGTTATTGTGAAATTTAATAAATGTGTTTTTTTTAATTAGTTGACTTAAATGGAACATTTATGAAACTTGTACTCTTTTTTATTTTTTTTCAATATAAATTAAATAAAACAATTACGAATCTTGGGTTATTTTTAATGATCTTTTTTCATAATTAACTCTAAGTATGAACATAAATAAGAATAATCATCAAATATTAACTAAGTTTCATATATGTTTCTTCTTACACTTAATTTAATAAAATTTAACATTTATAAAAAATCACAAAGTTAGAACAATGCTGAAAATTGTATGATTTTTATAGTTAGGAAAAAAGTATGAATACTTAAGAAACTTAATACTTTAAATAAAAATTTCATGTGTTGAAATTACTATTTATTTGTAAAGACAAACAAGTGATTGTCTTTAGGATGGATGCAACCACTTAATTTTGTGGTTTTCCTTTAAGTGTCAATGTTATTGTCACCTTCACAACATCCTTACAATCCCTTTTGTAAATGCATTTGTTACGCGTATTTGATGTAAATAACCGTTACAGGGTGGCAAAACAACGAATACGGGAAGCTAGGTTACAAGCTGTAGATTTTCTGCTTTTGCTAATAGCAGGAATCTCTCTAGGAACACTTGCTAAAGTTAGTGATGAAAACTTTGGGGCAGTTGGGTATACTTACACCATTATTGCATATTGTAAGTTTCAAAACTACAATACAAGACTACAAGTTCATAATTCATATAAATTACTAGTAACATATATTGATTCTGGTTTATAAGATTCTTTTATGTCATCAACATTTAAACGTATTAGATATTTGAGTATATATTTGTATCTGGTTTGCAGCTTTACTTGGTAAGATCGCGGCTATGAGATCATTTACTTCAGATAAACTACAATTTTGGCGTGAGCGGGCTTCTGGAATGAGTTGTTTTGCATATTTCTTCTCAAAGGATACAATTGATCAGTTCAACACGGTGATAAAACCTGCAGTTTATCTCTGCACATTTTACTATTTTAACCCTCCGAGATCTTCATTACTTGATAACTACGTCATTTTGCTTTGCTTGTTGTATTGCGTATCTGGCTTCGCGTATGCACTAGCAATCTACCTCGATCCTGGTTCGGCCCAACTGGTGAGTGATTCGATCCAAGATCACCTTTTTGCTTGTTAGTTTGTTAGCTAGTAAGACAAGATATTATTTTGATCCACAAATATTCTCTAATTTGTTGTCACCAAGGATTACTATGTGTCATTGTGTCTAGATGTATTAAACTAATGATCAAACATAATTTTATGATGTATCTAGATTATAGAGAAAAGTGGTTGATCAGACGGGTTGGATAACCGGTTAAAACGGGTAAGGCCAGTTGATTTGAAAAATTAATTTAACAAAAAGGTTCTATAATATATTTCAAGAGGTTTTTTTTATAAAAAATACACCCTGAGTGACATTTATCATATTCTTTTTGTTTTTTATTATGATTTTACGTATTTGATCTGTTATAAATAGACATGACTTAAAACTTTGCTTTCTCAAAAGTTCGAATTCTTATAGATAATTATCGTGTCAAATATGATTACGAAATAAACATATTGAATAGCATGATCTAGGAGGTTTTTAGCTAGTAAAATGCACTTATGGTAACTTTTAGCCCATTTTTCAACTACTTTTCTGATTTTACCCGTTTGACCCGTTATCTACTGTCTATCAATTTAGAATATAGTGAGTATAATCCCTTTGATTACTTACAAGTTTTAATTGTTTCATAGTGGTCAGTGCTGCTTCCGGTTGTGTTGACTCTTATTTCAACCCAAAACGATGACAAGGGAACTATTATACCATTTTTGAAGAAACTATCCTACCCTTCATGGGCTTTGGAAGCGTTCGTGCTAGCTAACGCCGAAAGGTTTGAAATGATTTCACATCTATTATGATCTTTATCGTTGTCTAATGCGCGTCCCATATCGAAAAACTACAATAACAATAAGCATCGGATAATTAATTTGACGTTTTGATCCATCATACTTGATATGGGTTATGTTTTATGCATACCACGCCAAACGGGTAAGATTTTGATCATAAAATGAATCTCTTAATTCATTTCAAATAAATGTTTACAATAAAGTGACATGTAAACGAGCAACAAGTTGTGTCGCAGTGTTTTGGCCAACCAGTGTTTTTACTAGCATGAAACCTCTTAAATCATTTTATTGACAAATGATTAAATTACTATTGAGCTATTATAAATTTTCTTAATCGTGTTTGACATTTGAAAATTTTCAACACAAGGTGTTGGACTGTTTGCAATGTACCGACCCGTTTCAACCCGTACATAAGATTACTCATTTTGACGCGAATCGTGTATTTTACCACCTCTAGTTAACAGCTGCATATCTGCACAACATAATGCTCCTATTGTCAACGTGACAACACAATTTACTAGATATATTATATGTAAATGTTTAATTTTGAAGGTGAAAAATGCAGGTACCGTGCAGTGTGGTTGCTAACAAGATGTGCAGCAATCGCGAAAAGAGGTTATGATCTTCGGGACTGGAAATTTTGCTTGATGCGTTTACTACTCGCGGGTGTAGCTTTTCGTGCTCTAGCTTTATTCTTGTTAGTGGCATTCCAGAAGAAGTAAACACAAGTCTACCCATTCTAACAAGAAATCATAAGGTCAACTCAAAGTCAAAGACAATAATCTTGGAACAAAATAAGCTCTCCTCGATCGACTTCATCGGAGATTTGATTTGTTAGAGCAGATGTAAACCAACCGGGGGATCGGGTTTCATGAAGACAATTCATGTGTTTTTGTTAGTTTCCTACGTTGGATAACAAGATCTGATCATAGGAAAAGATTTTGTACCGTTTGAAGCAGAAACCTGATATACATCGAATAAGATGTAGTCAGGTTACAAATGAAACTCGAAATCATATGAGTCACTATCTTTCAATTCGGGTTTATAAGACAATCGTTTTGGTTATTTTATAACCATGAAACGCAATAAATTCGGTTTGATTTTCATGTATCATCTTAAATGTCTTGGTATGTGAACCTAACTCATATTTTGTCTTTTCTTTTTTGTTTGTATAAGATTATATTTAGGGTTGTTCGGCAGTGGAGTTGAACCAAGCGGAGTTTGCTCATGCTTGGCTCATTTTACAAACCGAACCAATCTGATCAGCTCATTTACGATCGTACCTATCGACTCATTTACGACCGAACCTATCGCCTCATTTACAACCGAGCCAAAATCGAACAAGCATTTTTCGAGCATGAACTATCCAAGCAAGCAGCGAACAATCTTGACAGCCCTGCAGTTTAGTGAGTCATCCAGTTTAAATTTACACCTATAGATAACTAATATGTTGGGTCTTAAGTTTTTATACCTTTAAAAATAGTCGCATTTCATAACATAATTATTTCCATGAATAACAATATAAGACGAAAACTAATGAGACGAATACTATCGCTTAGCAGCTTAGAATTTACTTTTAGATTTAGTGTTAATATCTTTATTGGGTTAATTGGTTTATTATGTATAAACATAAATTATATATTTGTAATTTGTAATAAATCATAATTTAGAAATTGGGCCTGCAAGAAGGCAGCCCACCTACAATCTGTGCAATTAGCTTATTTCTTTATTATTAACCAAGTTGGGTATTGTTATTGTTATTCCTATTAATATTTTTGGTCGGTAAGTTTTTTTTTTCTTTTGTTTGTTTGTATTTTTATAGGTTTTTGTTTTGAGTGTGGGTTTGAGGTTTGGATGTGAGTTTTTTTGTGGGTTTTTAGTGTCTGGACACGTGTCTTTGATGTGTTTCGATTATGTTCATTTATAGGGTTCGTTAGTGTTTCGATTAAGGTTTGGGTTTTCCTTTTATTTGCTCTTTTCGGGTCTTTGATATTTGTCGGTTTTCTATTTTGGACTGTGTCGTCTTCTTGCGCCTTTGATTTTTGTCTACTTTGTATATTGTGTTGGACTTTGATTTAGTTTTTGGGTTCTCCATGTTCTGGTGTGTTATGAATTTGAGGTTTTGCTGTGTTTTACTTTGTGTATTTTACTGAATTTGTGGTTTTAAACCTTCATTTTGATTTTGATTTTGATTTTGATTTTGGTTTAAGGTTACACTAAAACTCGTATAGGCGTGGCAACGCGCAACGCCAAAACCTAGTTCACTCTAAAAACATTACCAAGTTTTGAGTTAACGTGTGAAACTTATTGTAATTGAGGTTTTGAGTTAGTTTTTCAAATCAAAACAAAAGGTTAAGTTTACATTAAATTGCTCTTTGTTGATCTTGGAATTAAACTAGTATCAGAGCCATTTAAAAAGCGAAAATCAAAACCGATCGTACAAGCAGTCAAAGAAAACCAGTAACAACTTTGTTCTTCCGCATTGATTCGTAAGTAACCGAAGAAGGCACATGAAACTTGGTCAATGATTGTACCATAAGAGTGTGCCATAAGGATGCGTCTACATTGAACCATATGAGTGTGTCTAAAATCATTAGGATGCATCTATATTTTCATACGAGTGTGTCTATGATTTTTATAAATGTATGTCTAAACCTAAAAAGGTGCGTTTGATTGAACATTCACGGTTTGTTAGCTGGTCATGGTGTTTACATATTGTAATCATTCATTCGAGAAGTCTGTACACAAACGTATTCACAATACTTTGGAGTGTTGCAATTATGTCGTATGACATTAAGAAATAACGGTTGTCAATAATGATAGTTTTTAACATTTTTTTTAACTAAATACTTTTTTTAACTAAAAAATTTGTAAGTTTAGCGATATCAATATGTAAATTTAGACGCTCGGTGTCTTTATTAGGTGATTGAAAGGTATTATTGTAAATGTAGACGTAGTTTATGAGCAATTTTAAGTAGTGTATAAAAATAATAACTTTTATACCCAAAAAGTTACTTAAAAAAAACTAATTTTGAATCTGAAACAATATTAAAGTTAAGATGCTATTACTGCATCACAGAAAATAGGGGGCTACCGAAGATCACGTCATCATTTAAAATGTCGAAAAGCTCTAAAACCCCTCCTTCTTTGACGTTTGTACCTTTTGTAGTCTTTCTTTTATGTCACATTGTCACACATACTTTATTTTAATATTATTCATATTACTAATTTCTTTATGCATCATGAGTTGTAATTTTTTTTAATTGTTGTACTTATTTTTAGGTCTTTTATTCTTAATTTTTTTTCTTTTAATTTCAATACTTTATATCTTTTACAATTTAACCCCTATATTTTCTTACTTTCAACTTTGGTGTTTTATACTTTCATCTTTTGTAAATTTTCAATTTTACATTTCGGTCTCAATTTTTCGAGTTAACATGTCGAAACGTGCGCGCGTGGTTTAACGTTTTTACGTGTATTTTCCCATCTAACGGCCTGTCACTATGCGTTGCTCCTAGATAGATTTAGTATTGTTTTTAATGTTTTACGTTTTACTTGTTTAGTTCAATGTGTTTACATTCAGTTTTATTTTTTTCATATTTATTTCATTTTTAATACAAGTTTTTCTGGTGTTACCGGTCGCTGATGATGGTTTGACAGTGATACAACTTGCCACGGATTAAGGCCCGCCGTCGTAACGCGGGGGCATAATACCAGTTATTATTTAAATATCAAATTATTTCCATATGTGAAAAAAGAACAATGTATCACCACTTTTAAATTGTAAGTTTAATCGTGATTTTATAAACCTACGTTTTAGAAATACCTTTCTATGTACGAAGTTGCCTTATAAATTGACCAAGTAAGTTTGCCATATAATAAACAAACATAGTAAATGATATATCGCTTATAAAATAACCTTATATTTAATCATCTGTCATAAAAAATAAAGAATTTGCACTTAATAAGATCCCTACTAAACAAACATTCTTATAATAAAGTTTGTCATATATATTTGAAAAAAAAAAGAGATTCACTACAACTTTGTTTTGCGAGGCACGTGTGCATGAATATAAAAGAACATGTGGGAGATAATATATTACACATTACTCATGGATGTTATATGTCATGTGAGAGAGCTAGCACATGTGTCCATATAGTAATTTCGATATAATAGAGGCATATGTGTCAACATGCTAGAGAAAACGTATAAATGAAATATCAATAGGTGTGGATGTATCCTGACGAACAAAACCGTGAAGAATGTGTGTTCGTTTATGTCTAACATAACGTATAATGGTAATCGATGGGTAGGGTATAAGAGAACCCTATGGGCGTGAATCATAAGATATCAATTGACTCGACCACTGATGTAACCAATCGGCTTAAAAACCTATCGAGTTTTGTATTGCGGATGATATATTTTAGAATTTTAGCACTCTGGCAAACATCAACATGACACTAAAGTTTGTGTTTGACATGATCAATTGATGATATAAAATCAAATATACAGAGGTTTATAGCTAATTGCATCAGTAATGATCTAGAGAACAAAGTATAAGAAACGACCACGTATCAACAAGATGGTGAAAATTTATCATGTATATTCATGAAAGACTGGAAGGTTAATTCGTTCATTGTGACTTTTTTTCCATTCATTTACATTTTGTTTATTAAATAAACGAATACAATTTATCAAAATACTTTAGGTAACATACCCTACAATGTAAAAATCTTGTGAAGTAATTTGCAGCTTATAACTTATGCTCACGTGTACTTATTTACATTTTTGTTATCTTATAACAAAATATATAATGTTTAATTTGTAGTATATATATGGGTTGCATTAAACGTATATGGGTTTCTTTTTTTTTTTCGTTAAGCTATCTGGAGTTGATCAAATATTATAAAGATACTATTAATTTATTAGTAATTATATATTTTATAGATACACATAATAAACTTTTTAAAACTTAATAGCATGTTCTTAAGGGGCCACCCAATTAAGATATTTAAGTTTAAGAGTTTAAACATTATATATATATTATTTAAGATTGTACCTAACAATTTTAACCTCGTCACATGTTGATACATTACACTAAATCCCTCGTAACTCCGTTGTTTTATATTAAATAGTTTACTTGTCGCACGGGACATACAAAATCTTACATTAAGGTTAAATTGATAGTTTAGGGGGTGTTTGATTTTGGCTGACCCGACTGACTGACTGACTCGGTCAGCCGGTCAGCCTGTTTGATGTGCGTAAAACTCATGCTGATCGGGTCAAAACATTTGACCCAGACCTGAAATTTCATATGTCTTACCCGGGCACCCAACACCCCTGCACCCTCGCAATGGGGTGACGATTCACGGTGGTCGGCGCCCTAGAGGCGGCGATGGTGGCCTGTTTGGTTTGGTGATCGAAGGAAAGAAAAAGAAGAAGATTTTTCTTTTTTTCTTCTTGCTGCCAAACGCATATGCTTAAATAAAGCTTCAAACCCCTTAACTTTCACCGATTTTCTTCACTTCTAATGGCGTCTATTTCAAGAATTGTCGCTGAAGATTGTAACTTTCAATCACGTGATGTGGCCGCTTTGCCTTCGATGAAAGCCTTCATGTCAGCCTCTATGCATCTCTGTGATGGGTAAATCTCCATATGTGGTACGCATATAAGATGTTTGATTAAATGATGTTGCCCTATTTTATGTCTGGTTACTGTTTTTGTTGAGTGATGAAATGTTTGTGGTATGTAATATGGTTATTTTTATTATTCAGCAGAGTCAGTCAGACACTGAATCAAACAGTCAAGTTTCAGTTAAATGCATACTCAATCAGAACTTATTATTAAGTTAGTTTCTGACTCAATTAAATCCTAGTGAATTAGCAGCAATTAAACAGCCTTTTAGTAGAAATTAGTAGAAATTTTAGACAAATAATATTGGTTGGATTGTTGCAGCTTTAGTCAAATATATCGTATACGGACGTTTAAAGAAAGGTGGGATGATGTCATGTCACAAATTCCAAAATGTATTTATGGGAGATTTTATTTGCACTGCAACTTCGAACTGACATTAAATAATTTCTTTAAATATTATTTAATCAATTTATTAATTAAATATTAATAAGATTGGGTTGGTTTATTTGATTTGATTTGATTGGTCATGAATGGTTCCATCATACTTTTTGATGTTTGCTGTACCCCGCCACTGTTTTATTAGCCCATGGGCCCTTCCAACCCATATTTAGTTTTATATTATTTTATAGTTTTCTATTTAAAGATAAACTAGTATTAATACTTTCGCGTTGCGCCGGTGCGTAAAACCATGAAAAAAAACAAAGGTCAGTACGTTGCCGTGAACCTGTACATTAAAGATAAGCAAAACGAAATAGCGCTGATGATGTCAGGTAAGATTTTTGGCTATTTAAAATTATTTTAAAATTATTTAAAATTATTTTAAAATACCTTCGCGTTGCGCCGGTGCGTAAAACCATGAAAAAAAACAAAGGTCAGTACGTTGCCGTGAACCTGTACATTAAAGATAAGCAAAACGAAATAGCGCTGATGATGTCAGGTAAGATTTTTGGCTATTTAAAATTATTTTAAAATTATTTAAAATTATTTTAAAATACCTTCGCGTTGCGCCGGTGCGTAAAACCATGAAAAAAAACAAAGGTCAGTACGTTGCCGTGAACCTGTACATTAAAGATAAGCAAAACGAAATAGCGCTGATGATGTCAGGTAAGATTTTTGGCTATTTAAAATTATTTTAAA
>BJCO01464737.1:0-21122 GCA_018326465.1 Flaveria floridana | reverse complement strand
TTCACCTTTTTATGATAGTACATGTTACCAACTTTAGTTGGTGACAAAAGGTAAGTCAGGGACATGTCCTGACTACCAACTCTCAGGTAAAATGTCTGAACGACTTCACCTAGAATCTTGTAGTATAGATGTTAGGTTAGAGGTGTCCAGCTGGTATCAAAGTATATCCGGCTGTAGGTAGTATTATATATATTTTCTCTTTGTAACTCTTTAGATAAGCGATTTGAGTCCAAGAGTCTTGTAATCCTTTGAGTTGAGAAGCAATATATAAAAGTACCTTGAAAATTTACATCCTGTGTTTATTTACTGCTTGTTACTTGTTATATTGTGATCAACTCTTCATGGACTCTTGCTGAGTGTTGTTCAAGGTGAGTTTGAGAGAAAAACCATCTGTTGAGTGACCACCCATAATCGATCCTGCAGAACATACTAAGTATGTTACCTCATCTCCCCATGATTCTTCAAAAGAAGATGAGGGAAGCATGCAACTCCTCATAAAACACCTTCTGTCTAAAGTCTCGAACCTTGAATCCTTGGTTAGGACTTCAGAAGAAAGGTCCGCCACTCAGCAACTTAAGATTGACAATCTCAAGGCTCAACTAGCTGATAAACAGACTGAGAGATCTGTCAGGCATGTACCTGTTCAGGTCTCATTGACTTCTTCCTCCAGCTCATCTAACTCTCAAGATGATGCTACCAAAAAGGGGGAGAATGTTCAGAGACAAGCACTTAAGGACCGACAGATTTATACTTCAACTTCAATATCTTCTACTCCTGTAACCACTTTGTCTGAGCCATCTCAAGTTGTACTTCAAATAGACCTAAAGATGCTCAAAGATCTCTACAGACTATTCACCAAGTTTCTGTTGAGATCCTCTACTGATCAGGCAAGCCTAGATGCTGCAATGATTTACTACGGAGCTGTAGAGCTTTAGAGGCTTACTACACCTTCTACCACATTGGAAGAAGTTAGTCAACCTAAGGTCCACATGGAACCTAAGATTCATTTTGAAGGGGAAATGGGGACTGATGACCCAACAACTAAAACAGTCAACACAGAATCTGCATTTCCTCAAACTTCCGAAGCTGAAGTTAAAGCCTTGGAAAAACAAGCCGAATCTTCCAAAGCTGAAATGGAAGCTGCGAAAGGACTGTTCAAGATGTCCGAGGAACTAATCATCACAGATGCAATCCTAGAAATGCCATCTGAGGTGAACAGTGAGGACTTTCTGAATCTACCTCTATCCCAGACACCCTTTCTGCCTCTCTCATAATCAGAATCCACTCTCCAAGAACCACCACAGTCAGGCTCTTCTATAGATAACAAAGGGAAAAGGAAGATGACTGTGGAAGAGCTTCAAGAAGAGGAGAAGATGTAAACTTAAAGAAGAAAGGAAGACTTCCAATTGAGAAGTTGCTAGCTTCTAGTACAAAAGCAGCTACAGCCAACCAGGAGGCTGTCAACAATAAAATGAGAGAAGAGATAATTGATCAGCTCATCCAATTGGGAGCTTCTAATGAAGAAACACTCATGCTACCAATAGAGGAGTTGGTGAAACTGGAAAAGGTAACCAGACTGCAACATGAGAAACAACAAGAAGCAGCCAGGTTGACTATAGAGAAAGAGAAAGAAGAAGAACAGAAGGAGGCTAACTTGCAGCAGAGGAGAGATAGGATAGAGTTCCTAATCTCTAATGGCTTCAATCTTCAAGAACTCTCTCCACACAAAAATGAAACGATCCTATGGCTCTACAACAAAGAGCATGATCAAATGGAGAAAGAGAGAAGAAAGGCTGCAAGAGAAAAGCTAAAGGAATGGAAGAAGGAGGATGAAGAAAAGGCCACTGCAACCAAGAAACATAGTGAGAAGGCCTGGATGAAGTACTATCTCCGGGCTCAGGGCTTATCTAGAAGGCAGGTGGGTCCCATGTCAGAGAGGACACTCCAACGGATTGTCAGCGAAATCAAGGGTGACATTGTCTTGGGAAAGAGAAAATAGTTGTATAGCAGGGTATAGGGGATGACCTTCACTGTAACTACTCAACCACAACCTGATCCCTCATTCTTACCCTTCACCGTCAAAACTGAGCCCTTCACCCCGGAACCCACATCCTTACCCTCACCCATTTCATCACCTCAACCACCTAAACTTCCCATCCTTCAACCAAAAACACTTCCCAGAACCTTTGATCCACAACCTACCCAACAACCATCCAAACCATCCCCTCATCCTTCTCAACATCTTTCTCTTGAGGAGTTCAAGGCAATCAAGACTAAGCTCACCAACTGCACAACTTTGAGCGAAGTCTCATGTGAGGAAGACTCTGTCAATATCATTTATATTGATGGATCTTCATGTTTCCTCACAAGAGATCAATTCCTTGATTTGCCTAGAGGAACATTAGACCAGGCAGCTAGACTTCTAGACCTCAACTCAGATTCACTGAATGATGAAGAGAAGAAACTTGGAAACTGGTGACTCTGTTGGATACTAAGAAAGAGGACAATATTCCTAGTCAGTCTCTTGTGCCTAGAAAAAGAATAATCCAGTGGAGGTTTGATGAAACTTCTCACAACTTTGTTGTGGAAAGGGAGAATCGTGAAGTCAACAGACTTAATGCAACCTCTCTGTTACACTCTAGCAAATTTGATATTGCTGAGTTAGCAGAAAAGCAATTCTCCAACCCCTCCAACTCTGAAACTACTGCACTCATCAGAAATCTTGTGAGCAGTCTTCATCTATCCGAGCTAACTGCAAAAGCCAAGATTAAAGAAGAGTTGAAGTTGAGAAATAGGATGACAAGGAAAGACCTCCTACCAAGGGCACTACCTTTCTACAGATGGTAGATGGTACTGAATTGGAACCTAAAATTAGATGGGAATATGATTATAGTTCCCATCTACTAACTCTTTTTTTAGAGGGCAACAACAGAGGGTACACATCATCCAAGGTGACAGACTAGACTTCTTGTCTACGAAGGATTTGTACAAACTTCTCAGCACCACGTCAGGGAAGAACAAGGAAATAAATAAATATCTACTCTCCTTGGTGTTGAATGTTTTGAGAAGCAGAAACAAGTGAGGTTTTGGTAGCATCAGCCTAGGGGGAGTTTGTTGGATCAAGAAGAATGCTGGTGAAACCAAAACCAAATCACTTAGATAATTTTAGTGCTACATGCAAAGGCTTCCAAAGCTTAGCATGGAACTTGCGAAGGTTGTAGAGTTCTTCCAAAGACAAAGTGAAAGATCAACTTCCGAAGACACAACATTACTTTCGAAGTCAAGAGCATGCTTCCGAAGAACAATTCTTAGAAGAACAATCAGAATACTACTTCCGAAGTATGAAGAAAAGAAGAAGTTCCCAAGTCTTGGAAGAAGTAGCCTCTTCCGAAGTATAAATAGCTTCGGAAGTACTTGTTCTTCCGAAGCCATTTAACCTTCGGAAGACACTGTTATGAACTAGTGGACATAAGTATGGCCTTTGACATTCCGCTGCAGACCTCTGATACTATACGGCATTTTCATAAAGAGCCATGTAATTGACCATACTTTATTCCACTGTTTACCTTTTATGATAGTACATGTTACCAACTTTAGTTGGTGACAAAAGGTAAGTCAGGGACTTGTACTGACTACCATATCTTAGATAAGACTTTATCCGAGATACCTTAAACTATAGTCTTCTAATATAGGCTTTAGTTATAGGATCCCAGCTAGTATCAAAGCATATCCGGTTGTAGGTATTATTATTTATAGTTTCTCATTGTAACTCGAAAAGACAATTTTGTAAGAGTCTTGTAAAATTTGAGTTGAGAAGCAATAAATGCAAGTACCTTGAAAATTACTTTCTGTGTTCTTTATTACTTACTATATTGTGATCAACTCTTATTGACTCTATCTTCATCTGAGTGTTGTTCAAGTGATTTTGAGAGAAAAATAAAGTGTTAAGTAACTTTAACCGATCCTACACTGTATATCTTCAAATTTGTAGTAGATTGTTATAGATCTGATAAACTGATTGAGTTTGGGATTAAATTTGAATTTCAGGTTGATTTTCTCTCTCTAAAACCCCACTTTCTATCTCTAAAAGTCTGATGAACACCTTCAAAAATCGACAACAAATTCTTCTAATCCTTAATGCATTTGATTCAATTAGGCTTTGATATCGAATTGTTAGCCCAGGTTGAACACACTTGAATCAAATCATGAACAATTAGATCAATATATGATATTCACAATCAAAACCCCTTTGATCTTCAATTAGATTGCAAAAATGATGTGTTTACAAATAATTCCCTAATCTATTGGTCATACAACCATAACCTAATTCTAATTACAATTAGGCTATTTATAGTCTAGTCTAAGTTTATCTATTTACACATAACCCCCTAGACTATATAACCAGACTTAAACAAAGTAAAATATATTTTGTTCACACAAAATATACATGTTAAAATAAAACTCCTAGTCATCTAAAATTTCAAAATCTTGTCTCGGTTCGTTGTCTCGAACGTGTCGGGTTTGACTTTTGTTGACTTTGACCGTGACGTTGTCTTTTGTTGACTTTGACGGTGTTGATAATATAGACTATCTTGTACAACTCCAACAATAGGTTAACCCATATGTGTGTTAATTTGTGTATGAGTGCACGTATAACAATTATAATTAGAGAATTACTAAAATTGACCAAGTGTAAGAAACATCTATAGATGAAAATTTTGTTGTTTTGTAGATATATTTCTTACAAGTAAACTACATCCAAAGAGCCTCTGCGGATGAACAACCAGCTCTGAAGTTGAAGTGAAGATCCCTTCGAAAGAACAAGATAGGTTGGGAAGAACAAAGTATCTTCGAAAGAACAAGATATCTTCGGAAGAACAAAGTACATTCGGAAGAACAAAGTACCTTCGGAAGAAGAAAGTACCTACGAAAGACTATGTAGCCACAGAGTCCAAACACTTGTATTTAACTAATACAAGTGTTACAAGTCAACAAGTGAATAAGACACTTGAGGAAATCCCAAGAGATTTGGTGTTTCCTTAACTGAAACACACGTGCCTATAAATATGGACCTTAGGTTTCACATTAAAAAAAGATATACACACAAGAGACGGCAACCAACATTAGACGATCAACACAAAAAATCACATCAGTTCACACAAACATAAACCCTACCACCCGTGACATCGACATCAACACGACCAAGGCATTTATTGTTTATGTCATTCATTGATTATTCATTTGTAATCATTGAAAATTTTTAATACATTTTAATCAAATCCTTTTTTTATTAATTGTGTTCGCATTATTATGTTCGTCATAATCATTATTCATTAATCAAACAATTAAACAAGGTTAATGTTGGTTCCGCAAACGTTAACTTGATTTCTTTTAACACTAATAATTCGTTATTGTGATCCTTGGATTCATAGGTGGTATCAGAGCCAAGTACTCATTGATTTAGATTGATTAATCTATCAGTATTTAAAGTGTTTAATTGTTTGCTTGTTTTTAACTAGATTTCTTAGTTTTGCTGATTAGATCAACTGTTTTTTAAGCAAATTGTTTTTGCGTTAACACTAAATGTTAGGGTTCAATAATGTAATAAACCGAGCTTACTAAATGATAATCACAGCCAACTAAAATCTCATTTTACATGTTCAGAGACCAAATTGGTTATCAGAAGAAAACAAATACAAGACAAAGTCAACATTAAGACAAGAAGAAAGTTCAAAATTAGGTTATGATGTAATATTATCATAAATAGACCCATTAGTGCATTTTTGCAAGTGTGGCTTTTGTGTGTGTGTTCTCATGGTGTAAATCACCACCCAAGGAGAAATCCTCTCCTTTAGGTGGGTTTGATTTCATCACCCATCTAGGATTCTCATTGTATCTTGTTTATCAACATCAATGAAATCATAACATTATTATTATCCATCTTTTTGTTCATTGATTCACACACGTCCACCCATCTTAATTTTGATTTCTAGATCTAAACGAGATGAATCCTAAGATCCAAGTTCAATGAATCAGAAATATTGATTTAGCAACACTCTTCCCAAGCTTCTTTCTTTTCGGAAGAAGCCTTCACCACCTTTTCTTCCGAAGCAGTTTTCTTCTCGGATGGTTTCAAGGGAACCCTTATGTTCTTATGAGTTTCTTCTAAAAGCAACCTGGCTTCAGAAACAATCTTTCCTTTTTTCATTAATAGTTTTTTCCTTTAACCTATTATTGTTTTACAGGACAAGTGTACCGGCACTACACACCTATTCAGGAGCAGAGTTTCCAACCACTTGAAATCCAGCTGAAATGAATACACCCTTTTGTTTTGGGTAAGTGTTCAACTTTGATTCAGCCACTTTCTTGGCAATTTTTTCTAGCTTCCTTAGCCCTATTTCTTACTTTCTTGCTAGGTTTTCTAACTGTTTTAGCTTTGTTTCTTTTGCCAATAGTGGTTATGGGTTAATCATCAGATAAGGTTTGGTTTACCTGGTCCTTCCATGTGATGGTGTCCATAGTTATGTCACTCTTTAACACATGGGATGGCGGGTCAACAGATAGAACTTCTTGCTCTTCAGTCCCACACCTTGGTTCTCTAATAGACTCATAAGAGTGTGTTAGAGCAATTTCATTAGTTCCTAACCCATATTTGTTTTAATAACAAATTTTTGTGTGACAGGATGATACATGAATGGGTTGGAAGTTTTCCATAGAGATAGCATGCTTCCTGGCTTGAGCATCAGTTGTGACAAGCTGGGCTTGATGCTTAGTCAATTTGGAGAAAAAATCTTTGATTTGAATCTTGTAGTTGGTATCTTCTTGTTTTTACAAGGACACAATTTTCTCTAACTCTTCAATTTTCTTTTGATAGTTAGATTCAACACATTTATATTCACATTTTAGGTTTTTAATGACTTAATATCATATATAATTTCCATACTGTAGTCTTGATACAATCTAACTTTAGCAATGCAAGTTGGAGTACAAAGGTGTTCAAATACCTTTCTATCAATAGTTCCATCCATCATTGTATGAGCAAGAGTCACATCTTGTACCAGAAGCTCCAGTCAACTTCTACTTCTTGAGCTACAACAACTGATGGTGGCTTTAGGTGTACATGGATATGAGGAGGCTTGTGGGGTTCTTGGATTTGATTTGGGAGCCTATATTCCCTTGAAATGTGACCAAGTTTGTTATAGTTGTAACGTTTGGCCTTTGTCCTATCAAACTCAAACTTGTTGTTAGTTTGATTTTGAGGAAACTGCCTTCCAGTTCTCTTGAAGAACTTCTTTACCCTGTTAGTTAACAGAACCATATTTTGAACAATGTCCACATACTCTACATCATCTGGGCTGAAACATTCTAGATCATCAAAGCAAAACTGAAAATCACTAGAATGCCCATTTCCGGAGACAAAGGCATAACTAACCTAAAAGGGACTTCGCTGATCCTGTTGAGACGTTAGAGTCTTAGGGAATGTGATGTATGGCCTAGAAGAATAAGATGGATCGTAGGAGTAAGTCAACTACTGCTGAGGTTGGGGTTCCTAAGCCTCTAGCAACCATTAATGTGTTGCTAGTAGGAAGGCTTGCGGGTCTGCTTATTTGGTTGCCTCTCTTATTGTTAGGACCATGTACGTAAGAAGTACTAACAGATTTTGTGTGAAACCATATCAAATAGTGTAGAATCCTATTTGACTGGTGATCCAATCAGTGAGAAGGATAACCCGATCGATATAACAATTAACTAAACGTTAAGATTGAATAGGAGACGATCAAGACTGAACTATGAAGTTGGATTGGCTATTCTGGATGCTCTGGACGGCTAGAGTTTATTTATATTCAAAGTATCTCTAAAAGTGTTATATTTTTCCACGAATTAAGTGGTATTTATAGGTTTGCAGTTTTCATTCGTACGACTGAACCATTAGCATGGTTCAGTCGTGGGACTGACTCATGCGATTTATCCATACGCACGACTGAAGGTTCAGTCGTGCGATTGATTCAATCTTATGTCACAATCATATGACTGCTCCAGTCTCTTGATTCAGTCATGCCACTGGTCCATAAGCATGATATATTCATGCATATGGTCCATAAGTATGGTCCATTAGCATGAATAATCATCCGACTAGGTTGATCATAACTCTTAATCATTATTGACTTAGAATTGTGTACAACAACCTCAAACCTATATAAGAAGTTCATACATATGAATCAAAGATAAATAAACATCAAGACATTTATCATATTCCATTACATCATCACATTACATATATGTAAGACATGAATGACTTTTACATTTAAGAACATAAACTAGGAACACATGTATCAACAAACTCCCCCTTGGACCTAGTTTACCCTATTGTCTAACATTTCTTCACATGCTCTTGAAACTTCTTTTACTTCTCTTCTCTGGTGACTCCCACGTGTATCTTAAATGCGAAGCAAAGCTGTATAACATGCTGGAATTGAAGATCTTGTACAATATCTTGCGTGTCATGGAATAGTGGCCACTTGTATAAAGTGTAGAGATCTTCTGCAGATAAATTGGTAAGCCACACCAAGTCAAATACCCTGATAGTCTCAATCTTTCCATCTTTGTTCAACAATATGACCGCTTCTCCTGTCCTCCAGTCATAATACTACCATTTGAAGTGTGGAGCGTAGTCTTGAGGCATCTCCCTTAGAGGAATCTTAGACAGTATGCCTAGGGAACTCCACTTCAACACTACCTTAGGTCTTCTAGAGATAGGGTCAAATTCAATCTTATGAATAAAACATTTAGGTAGTTGAGGATTAAAGTTGACCTATTTGGTATGGTATTATTTCTTCAAAGTTGTCCCAAACCATCCCGACATCTTCCTCGAGTTGGCATACAAAAGATCTAAATTAGCGAATCTATTTAGCTCAAAACTAGGAAGAGTCTTCAGATCATGTGGATATCTGAAGTACTCAATCCCATTCTCTCTCTTTACAGCATAAACATTTAAGTCTTCAAAATAGGCACATGCAATGATTTTGCTAGACACTTTCGTATGTTTCTAGACTCCGTACAGTTTGTTGTACGCATTCTGCTTTGGAGGTGCGCACTGGGCTTTCACTTTAGCAAAACACACAGCCCATTCAGCTTTCTTAAGATCAACATTCGCATTAGAAGCTTGGGCTTGACTTTTATCTTTCTCCTTTTCTTTCTCAATCTCATTCAGCTTATCAAAAGTAGCACTGCCAAAGGTTTCACCCAAGTTAGGGATAACATTTCCCTCAGGGTTAGTGTACTCAAGATAGTGATCTGTTATAACCTCTTCAATCTCTATTTCATCCACATCCTGCAGCTCCTCATAACTTAATACACTAACTTCTGGAACATCTTTTACAATTTCATCTAGATTTAATCTGAACATATCAGCTAGTTGCTTATATGTCTGATCATGGATGATCTCTCCTTCGTCATTAGTATAGCTCACAGATCATCTTACGATCCCTTGCAAATCAAAAATAATAGTGAGTTGAGTCTTGGTTTGCTGAAGAGGGATGACATCATATTCATCTGGCTGTTGAGCTTCATCTGTTTGATTAAACATTCAACACATCACACATAGATCATTAATCAAGACATTTAAACATAAATAATCATTAATTACATTAATGTAATACATAATTCAAGTATAAAAGTTTCAAATACATAAACATCTAATCATTACTTTTGCCTTGATTAGGTGTATCTTCAGCTTGTGGAGCTAAGCATGTGGCTCTTTGATCCTGATTTCTCTTGGTGCGCCTCTCCTGAGCCGATGGATTTGAGGCTGATGCAGCAGCATCACCTTCTTGCTCATCATCATCATCTTTGTCATTCCCTTTGTCCTTTCCACTCAGTCCTGCTTCCTCATCATCATCTTCTTCTTCTTTAGATTCATCTTTAGTGAGCTCATCATTATCATACACATCATCACCATATTTAATATTTAATGGCTCACTCTTAGATCCCTTCAGCTTTAGCAAGATCTTTTTGTTCTTTTTCCCCAGACCCTCAATCCTTTTCACCGATTACATCACCAACTCGTTTTGACCCTTAAGCGCATGGTGAGCTCGGCCTAAAGCTCTCTCATACTGTGTATTTTTCACACTGAGTTGAGCAATTTGCTTAGCTTGAGCTACATTTACCTCCATCAGGTAGTTTATCTAAGTAGCTCTCAGATCATCAGTAGCAATCAGCTTCAGCATGATGCGGTTTAGGTTTGCTAGCCGTTCCTCTAACCCGATATTTGGAAGAGTGGAGCCATGTGTCATTTCAGATTAGGTGGATGTATAGGCTTGTTGAGTGGTGGTTGTGGTGGTGGATGTGGTGAAGATGGGAGGGGGAATGGGAGTCAATTATGGTGGAATGGTTGTAATAGTTGTAGTAGGAGCTGTAGTAGTGGTGGTAGGAGCTGTGTTGGTGGTGTAGGAGTTGCGGTAGTGGTGGTGGGAGCTATGGTGGTGGTGGCAGGAGTTGTGGTAGTGGTGGTGGCTGTAGTGATTAGGGTGATCCTTTCCTCTTGCTCTTTTTGCCGTAGGGTTGGGCCATCCTTTTCTTCCTTGAGCCCTTCGAGACAGAGGCTCCCCCTGAGCTGAGTGACTGATCTAGGGTGTAAGTAGGATTAGTGAAATCTGTAGCACCACCCTTCGACCCAGCTTGGCATCCGCTAACCGCCTCTTTCCCTTTCTCGATAGCAACAACCCGGCTACTAGCGTTCCTCACTAGAGGCTCATCGTCAGATTCTTCCTCTTCATCGAGCAGGTTGTCTTGGTGGAAGGCAGCCTTCTCCGTTCTACTAGGTGCATCATGACTTTGACCATCATCATGGTCGTCATCATCGTCATCTTCTTCATCGGTGGGTACCTCAATTGGCTCAACATCGTAATCGCTATCATCGTGATGCCATTTCTTGCGAGTTGGTGCAGTGTAGTCTTCATCAGCCAGATGCCCAAACAATCTACTAACCGGGGGCTTTACTTGTTTCCTCTGGTATACTTTCATCCTACCTAAGGTGGTATCATCCATCACCTCGAGCACCACTGCATCATCTCTCTCTTTTGGTAGCATAGAAAGCTTCTCGTCTATGATTATCTCTACAAAATGTGGATACATACAAAGGGCTTCCTTGCCTTTGGCTTCAAGGTTCTCAATCAGATAAGAGAAGATCATACGGGAAAAACTGAACGGGTGGTTCAGCACCAGTGCAACATATGCATTCTGGATTTGGTCCGACATTTCTTCTAATCCTCCCTACCTGGAGCCAATACACTTAAAGATGACATGTACCAAGTATTTGAATTGTGGGCACATGTTGCTCTTGTTCAGTACGCCAGCATTGATGTCTCCAGCATACTTGATCCTAAGAAAACAAGCATGCACAGTTAGTGGATGCAGCTTAGTTGGATGATGTTTGTCTTCCCCCAAGTCTAGGACTCTCCTTAGGTCTTCTTCACGTATCTCAATGTCTTGTCCGAAAATGGAGCTCCGGATACAGTAAGGATCCACCGACCGGTAAACCGAGGCACCTTGCAAGAAGGCCTACTGTATATATTGGCATGGAGTGCATGGTGCAGAGATGGCCTTGTAGATCTATGTAAAATGGCAATAATCCACGTGAACTCAGATGCATTCCTGGAAGTAGCATCTAAATGTGCACATATGTTATGCTTGTTGCTAATCATCCATCTTTCAGCCATATTATTACAACACAAGAAACATATACATCAGATTTGAGCATAAGAGATGACAGTTGATATTTTGATTGTTTTTGATCAAAGCGGTTCAATCATGTGATTGAACCATACGACTGAGTTCAGTCATACGTTTTAGCCTGCAACTGAGTTCAGTTGTGCAATTGAGCCTTCGACTGAACTTAGTTGTATGCTAAGCAATGCGGTTGAGTCAGTCGTGCGACTGAGTCACCGATTGATTCACTCGTGCGATTTAATCATGTGCCTGACTCAATCGTGCGACTAAAGACTCAAGATAACACTTAGTGTCTTTTAAATCAACTTTTATGTCAATTTAAGTGGTCTACTTTAAAGTATTGTCCCGATTATCGATCTTAACACTTTAGGTCATTTAGGGTTTAAAATTAATCCATTCATTTGGATCGATTTCAAATGCAAAGTACCTGTAGATGAGTAGAATCAGTTAGTATCGCAAACACAGGGCAATCACAATGATCAACAAATTGATAGAGTATGCGTATCTATGGGCGGTTTTAGAGAGTTTTTGAAGGGTGGTAAAAGATACTACCGACTAACCCCCTTATTTATACTATTTTAAATTTCAGTCGTCCGACTGGACCCATGTGCATGCTTCATTCGTGCGACTGGGGTTCAGTCGTGCGACTTTCTTATACTCATTCATCCATTCGTACGATTGGTTCATTCTTGTGATCCAATCGCATGGTTGTCTCATACTAATGATCCAATCGTGTGACTGGCTCATACTTATGGTTCAAATGTGCGATTGGCTCATCCTTATGATTCAATCATGCGATTGGCTCATACTTATGATTCAATCGTTCGATTGGCTCATACTTATGATTCAATCGTGCGATTGGCTCATACTTATGAGTTTGACCTCATACACTTTCATACACTTAACATTTTAAATTTTGATATATAACATTATGACCTATGATCATCTAAAATATGACCCTTTAAATTCAACATCATTTGATCACCTCAGATGTGATCCTTTTAGTTTAGAACCGATTAGTCACCTAAGACGAGACCCTTTTTAGTGAGTAATTCACAGATATCATCTAGTTTTATAGTCCGACATTTATGCAAACAGATGAATACAAAAAATAACTTGAATTAAAACAAAACAAGACATATTTTAGTGTTTTTGATTTGACATGGATTCAAACCTTTTAGAAAACATCTAACATATTTTTCTTCTTGAGTAGAATAGCTTCATGTTAATTTGATCATTTCTAGAAAGATTCATATGGAATCATACAAGTATATCATAATCATTTGGACCCTTTTTATATGAACTTTGATACTAGATTCTCATCTTTTTAAGAGTCAATAGCAATTTTCAAGAAATCATACTAGAGCTATAAGACGAGCATAAGGAATCAAGAGTTGCAGCCATGATGATTGTCAATATGTTTGCCCACTTAAATCCATATAAAGATTTTTTACACACATTGATGATAAGTTAGTTTTAATTATTTCAACAAGCATTTGTGGATCCCACACTTATATGGTAATCAACATTCCTTAGGAGATTTTCGAGTGGTCTACGGGTATTTGAAAAGAAGAAACTATTGTAAGAGCTTTCAAAGAGATGCAAGGCCTCAGGTCAGTGCCATCGCACAGCAGAGAGGCGGAAACAACAATGTGATCAAGAATATTTAGGTTTTGCTTATCCTCAGTGACAGGGTTAGTGAGATTGAGATTCTCACTTCGGATCAAATATGGTAATCGAGTCAATGATTAAATAACGGAAACAAACAATCAATAAACAATTAATGAAAGAATATACTCATAAATGCTTTTGTATATATTAATGAAGGTGATTGATTACAGAGAATAATAGACAAATAAAATTCACAATGTCTATCAACTATCAACTCATGTATGAGGATTTCTATTTTATTTTAAGATGCCTTTTATAAAATGACTAAACTACCCTTAACTATTACATCAGAACTAGTCTAAATCTTGATCCGCATTACATCTTGTTCATCCGCATTGGCAAATGCGGATGGGTTGACTTGATCAACATTTCTTTACTTGATCTTCCACATTAGTATGTTCGTCATCCATATTGGTTAATGTGGATGAACAAATACTTCTGCGCATTTGTCTGGTCATCCGCATTTGCAAATGCGGAAAAACAAAATCTTGTCCGCATTTCTTTTGGTCTTCCGCATTCGTTAATACGGAAGAACAAATACTTACCCGCATTTGTTCTTTGCCTTCCGCATTAACAAACGCTGTAAGACTACTTATTCTTCTATTGCAGGATCTTCATCCGCATTACTTCTTGGACTTGTGGGAATCTAGCAAAGCAACCATCAACTCACCCATTGAATTGGCATGTATAATCCTTTCAGGATCCAACAATGCTCCCCCTAAGGATTATACAGCCTATGTTCTTTAATGTTTGGGTAGTGATTGAGGTTGTGATGATTTTGCTGCGTCTTGTGATGGTGTAAAAGGTGCTGCTTGAGTTGGATCAGAAATTTCCTTTATCATGTTGACAAAGTCTTGAGCATCATGTATCTTTTCCCTATTTAGTACATGGATCTTCATTTTGCTTATATTGTGAATGGCCTCTACTGGCAGTTTCTTAAGTGAAATTGGTACCCAAATAGACACTGTAGAAAGCCCATCCCTCTGAATTAAAAGAGCACTATCTACATCAACTTCTAGTTTGATAATGTTGCCCAACTATAAAGGTGTCATCTTTTTCTTTCTTTTCTCCCTCTTGGCACTGATCTGATCATATGCCATCTTTAATATTTTGATGCACTTCAGAATGAAATGCAGATCTTCTTCATCCAATTTGTTAGATATCTCTCTGAAGTGCCTTGTGTATATTTAATGACTATAGGATTAATACAACAGTCTCACTTCATAACCACTAAATAGTCTGATTTCTGCACCTTCATTACCTCCCCACTTCCTCTCAATCACCAATTCATAGGTCTTCTCATCATAATAAACATTTGAGATTGGTATTGAGGATTGAGTGCCACGCACCATTTTTCTTTTCAATGATTCTGTAGGTTTTACTTTTAGTTCTGGAAACACTATTTCTTCTACAAGTTTTGTCTGCTTCCTCTCTAGAGGATTCTTAAATGATTTTTCTTTTCTTATGCATATGGCTTTCAATGAATTGAAGTTATTAGTTCTCTTGAACATTTTAAGTATACCTTCGAATTCATATCCTCTGAACATGGCATTATGGTTGATCAATTCTAGATTAGCCAGTTCTTTCAGGTCATGAATCTCAAGGGCATTAACTAGAGCAGAGTACTTAGTAAAAAATTGCACTAGCCCTGAGATTCTTTTAACCATGAACATATTACATGAACTATCATACATCCGAGCAATTATTTTCTTGTCAGTTTTTCCTTTTGGAGTAGATACACCTCTAATCATCTCAGCACTGGTTAACCCTTCCGGAAGTTTCAAATAGGAGGGTTCACCAAACCACTCTGGATATTTGTGAAGAACATATGCCAGATAGTCTTGATCTTCATGTGTAAGCTTCATGTCTTGTGTATAGACTCTTGATCTTGGCTTTTGGTTGAGGACTTCTTCTTCTAACCTTTTTAGCCTTTCTTTCTTTTCATTGATAAATCCTAGTATGGCAGCTCTCAGTGAGTTAGTTTTCATGTTTCCTAATTTCCTTTTAGTGAAGCCTTGACTGGTGAGGTAATCCTTCATTTCCCTATCAGTCATCTTATAGGGATTAGGATGTAGAGGTTCAGGAGTTGAAGATTGCTTCTTCATGACACGCAGCTTTGACTTGTGAACTTTGGGTGGAATTGACTTCTCGTAATCTATTTCAACCATGGGGTCTAGCAGTTTGTTGACTTTCTCTTCCTCTACTTTCATGCCCTTATAAGTCATACTAAAAACTTTATCAGCATCATACCCACGATTGATCAGGAACATGGCTTTTATCATAAGGTCATCTGTCTGTGCCATTACCACCGTTCCATCCACATATTTTTCTTTTTGCACAGGACTATCCACATCCATTGCCTTTTCAGCATCATATCCTCATTTTATTTCTCCTTCTACCTGTCAATAAAAGAAGTTTGTTTCTTTAATTGAGCCTCAGCCTGGTCATGTTCATCTAGGAATTCAGTTATGGCTGCCAAACTTCTTGGATCTTATCTTTTACTTTTCTTTACATTCTTTTCTTCCACTATAGGTCGTTTTCCCTTTGCTTTTTCAGATAAATATTTTCTTTTTATGGTATAAGTTTGAAGTGAAGGACCAGAAGAGGATTCAGGCTCTTTAATCCCCTCAGAACTTTTTCAGCCTCAGTTTGTATTTGTTCACGGTCATCAACTTCTTTTTCTTCCCTTGCCTTTTCTTTTTCACAGAACTCTGTACTCATATCCTTTTGCTCCTCAGACAATGACACAACAGGTACTATTTGCATACTCAACTCCTTCTACAAGGGAACTGGAGATTGAGTAGTGACCACAATGGGTTCATTGTTAGTCCTCTGGTTAACAAGGAAATCCCAAAATTCATCATCAATTATTAATTCTTCAGATGAGAAGCTGTCTAGTGCACTGATCAGTTCTTCAAGTTCAGCCTTTTCGGTGTGTGTAGCATCTGATTTTCCAGAATAGACAACCATTTCTAGGCATTATTCTTCATTCCTTGATTTGTTTGTATCTTCTTCCTTTTCATCATTCTTAGAAGAAGATTGTTTCTCATCAGCCATAACTCTTTCTTCATCTTTTCCACTTTCTTCAGCATCAGCACTTCTTTGAATTTCAATCAGCATTTCAAACTCAAAGACTCTTTTATTTTGGATTTCAATTTGATTTTGTAGATTAGAGATAATCTCTGCTTGTTCTTTAATTATATCCTCTTGCTCTTCCATAGTAATGGTTTGAATAGCAAGAGTATCAATATGATTACAAGCAGCTTTCAAGTAGTTAATCTCCTTATCTTTCTCATTCTGTTTAGTTTCATATTTTTCTTTTAGCTCTTTCAACTCTTTCTCCTTTTCATCAAGTTCTAGAATCCTTTCATCAATGATTCTAGCTCTCCTATTCAGTATTCTTTCCATCCTTTCAACTTTTTGGAAGAGCTCAGAGATTAACTCATCCTTTTCATCCGGTCTATTCACATTGGATTCAGCAAAACTCTGTGAGGAAGTAGTCTTAGAAGTGACTCTCTTTGCAGGCATTCGAACATGTTGATCCTCCTCATCCGAAGATGATTTGGATGCTTTAGATGAGCTGGTTGAGTCTCCAAACTCAGTTGGATTATCATGGGTAGGCAATGGTTGAGGTGGTGAATTTGGTGAGTGATGAGGTGGAGATGTTATTGGTTAGGCTATTAGTGATGAAATAGGAGTTTTATGGTGAGATTGTAATGGTGATGGTTGTGGTGATGGCTGTGGTGATTGGATTGGTAGAGGTATAAATGGATATTCATAGTCATGAATTTCAGGTTCAGTGTGAGAATCACCCCCTTCACCATCCTGTGGTGACACTGACCTTTGCCAATCAATACCATCAGTTTGCTCATCAACAGCTTTTTCTTCAATATGATCAAGAGCATCTTGTTCTTCTCCTTGTTCTTCTGGATTGATCTGTTGAAGCATCCAAGGAAGAAGAGATGAGCGAGCTCCACTATAGAAGTTTCTAGGCTCCCTCTTCATAATGTACTTGTATGATTTAGCATTATAATGAGGAATATCTAGAACTGGTCCCTAAGTTGCTAGCTTTGGGAATGCATCATTTATCAAGCACTGAATGAATCTTGGATACATCAAGAACTTGTATCTCCTTCCCTCTTGAATGTTTGATACCAAACCATTAAGTACATAAGATGACATGTTGAGTGGTCTGTTTGTTCATAGAGCACAAGTTGTTAATAAAGAGATGATTGGAATATCATTCCACCCTATTTTCCTTTTGGATAAATAGTGCTGAAAGATGTGGATTAGAAATCTCCAAGGCAAATCAACTAATCCCTTTACAATCTGCTTAGCTTCAAATCCCCCTTCATACCCAATTTCTACAAAGAAAGTAGTGATGTCATCCTCATCCAATTCTATTGGCATTAACATCATCACCAAAATGAAGACATCTTCTCACAGAATCTTTAGTTATGATAAGAGTGAGCTTATTATCAGTTCTTATAGATAAAGTTCTAACACCATGTACTTTAATCACTTCAGTTGAATTCAAGAAAGACCTTATGAGGTTCTCATAGATGATGGGTCTAACAGTGATAGCATAAGCCACCCTTGTTGTAGAGATAAATCTGATAATGTCTCTGAGTACCTCAGCTTCTGGTACATCAGGGTCTAAATAACCGCTGACATTATGGAGCTTGCTCCATGAAAGATTAGCCATTTTGTAGAGATTAAAGAAGAGGCTGATGCAACCTAAACATCTTAAGTCTATCCTACATGCTGCACAAGTGTATTGAAGAAGAATGTTTAGGAAGTTTCACACATGTAATAGAAAATACTCTAAGTATGAAATCTTCTGAAGCCAAGACCAATATCTTCCGAAGCCAAATATGAAGTCTTCCAAAGCCAAATATGAAGTCTTCCGAAGCCTCAGAGACAAAGTCTTCCGAAGCTTCAACTTATGAAGACAGATTTCATCCGAATACTTTTAGTAACATGCTTTATCTGATATACTTTTCCATAAAGTTGGACACCTTTCCGCTGCATCTCTACAAGTCACCAACTTACATGAGTTGGTGAAAAGGTCTATGCTTTTGGTAACTGTACATTGAGGTCTTGAGTCTGTAACTTTCTACTTCATGTACTTTATCTTTTTTGTAATAGATAAGGATGTGAGCTATGGCATGTCATAGTCACAAGTCAAAAGGCAATCTGCCTTTTGACTCTACAATTGATTTTGTTTGTGTCTAGTCAATTGTATCCAACTGGCTTTCAAAGTATAGCCAGCTGTAGTGTAACACCCCGACCCCGAGTAGGGCTGACGTGTCACACAAACAGTAATTAGAGTTACAAGAAAAATATAATTTAAGTACTAGGAAACATTTAAATCCTTACAAAGGTCCAAACAAATCAATAAATTCTTAAGATTAAAATACTAATAAGTCTTATTAATTCAAAAGTTCTCATCCTAGCTTCTTGGGTTCACACTCTTCACTCGTTCCCTTGAGCCCCTTGGGTACCTGCTATAAACATAAGAGGAAACCACAAAAAGAAAACACGGCTGAGCCAAAGAATGCTCAGTAATGGAAGTAAACAATAGCAATACACTGATCAATAACAATGACAATAAGATGATCAAGTTGAAAATCAAATAATAATGATCATCTAAAAAGGAATACCCATATGAGCTGATGACAATAAACAATTAACAATATGTACGTTAGCTGTAGTTCTAATGCACCAATATGTGAGATAGGAAAATGGGCAAACACACCTAACCGTCTTACCAATAACAATAACAATGATATCCTAAGATCGATCCATATGCCCCCTTTAACACTAATCAATAAGTGCAACAACTTAGAACATAACTATAATGTAGAGACACTGTGGTCTAATCGCTCTGCCACAGGTAGAGCACGTCACCGGTGCCACAATGACGCCCTATGTCCCCATAGGTGGATGTGCTCGGGTATAGAGGTCAATAATACAATACGAACAAATTCAAAAGTATACAATAAGTTACTCTAATCATTGTTACTTGCCATACCAATAATCAATAATTTAAGGAGCATGCGACAATGAATACAAAGCAAATAGATCCTATTGCATGCGAACGATGTGAACTATATCATTCATTACTTGTAACAACAATATAGATTTTAATAACTACATATCAAGTCACAAATTAAAAGATAGATATCACGAACGGGAGCTATTCATGTTACGAGAGAGGAATAGTCAGAATCCGTACCTTAACTTATACGTAAGTCAAACGAATGTCAATGACTAAGAACCTACATATTATTTATAACTCGTATTAGATGGTTGGATAATATCGTATTGGTTCGTTTATTAGTTATATATTCTCATACTCAATGAAACTTATTTTATGGCCTTTAATGGCAAATAAGCAAACTCAATTCTATTTTGATTATTTTGAAAACTTATCTCAATCAACCTGTATAAAAATCCTTTTATTTACCAAGTTAAAAGTATGTGTAATATAATATTAATATTTCCTATAATTCATTTACTGTGTTACCTTGGACAAAAATAAAAATCAAAACATGATAATGTTTTCCACTTTCTTCTTCCTTTTATTTGATGATTTCTTTTAATATATTATATCAAACTTAGATTCTTAATCTATGAAACATTCTGAAGTCTCTAAAGTACTATTTTATAATTTATTTTATAGCATTTATATTTTCTTAACTTTTAGAATAAATCATATCAGTACTATACCTAATATGTTTTGTATGTCAACTAATTCAATTCACTGCAACATCGTGTATGTATTTTCCATTCGTCCTTCGCATAGTTATAAGATCAATATATTTTAATTATATATATTATTCCTTCTTAAAACAATTAACAAGAATTCATGATCGGTAGAGTTACCTTGTTTGCGAATTAAATAGTCAATCCCAAATGCGGTTAGATTTCAATGCTTCAAGTTGCCATGAGGGTGGTTCAAGTTATCAGGGCAAGATGAACACGAATGGGGATGACTACTAAACGGTGAAGTTCACTATTATTTAGAGGCCTAACAATGAAGACTCGAGAACGTTATTCGTTGAATGGTTTAGTTAAAACACAAAGATATCTACTTGAATGAAATAGAATAACGGTACCTTGCGGTGAGTACGCTTGTCGATCAATGTAGTACCGGATGTCCTCGGTTAGCAACTTGTAGTTTATGGCGGTTTAGATTGGTGAAGGTGTGTTGTTTGTTAGAGTCGTTCAAATTGACGGCCTAGTAGCTACCAATCGAGAAGGTTATACATTCAATATTACTAAGCACATAAGGCTAGAGAGTATCAAACGGAACCAAGAAAGTTATTACCTTAGAACAAACCAGTAGCCGTCATACGTTGATTAAACCGATAAAAATTTGGGGTTCGGGTAGAACTAGCGCAGTGATGATCAGCCAACGTAAAAGATGATCTTGAATAAGATGACGATCGGAGGTAAAACTCGTGGCAATAAGAAAATTTTTGTAGGTTTATTTGCACGTGATAACTTGTTTACAATGATGGAATTGAGGGGGATAACAACTCCAAACTTACAAGATTTGCAGGGCATTTGTTAGGTTAGATAAACTTTAGAATTTAAATATTGTTTAAATCACAAGTATGTGATAATTTCATGATGATTGGATCATGCAATTATTATTATTATTATTATTATTATTATTATTATTATTATTATTATTATTATTATTATTACTATCATTA
>BJCO01464734.1:0-11259 GCA_018326465.1 Flaveria floridana | reverse complement strand
TCTCATACTTAGCTTCGGAAGCCTTTGAATGTAGCACCAAAATTGACTAAGTGAAATGGTTTTGGTTGCACCAGCCTTTATCATGATCCAACACATACTTTGAAGGCCAGCTAGATACATGATCTAGATAACAAAATCCATGTAGAGTCAAAAGGCAGATTGCCTTTTGACTAGTGACTATGACATGCCATAGATCACATCCTAATATATTACAAAAAGGATAAAGTACATAAAGTGGAAAGTTACAGACTCAAGACCTCAATGTACAGTTTACCAAAAGCATGGACCTTTTCTCCAACTCATGTAAGGTTGGTGACTTATCAGAGTGGCAGCGGAAAGTGGTTCAGCTTTAGGTAAAAAGTACATCAGATAAAGCATGTAATATAAAAGTATTCGGAAGAAATCTGTCTTCAATAGTTGGCTTCGGGAGACTTTGTCCTTGAAGCTTCGGAAGACTTCATCTTTTGGCTTTGCAAGATATTGGTCTTGGCTTCGGAAGATTTCACACTTAGAATAATTTCTAAGGCAGTGTGAAACTTCCGAAGCATTCCACTTCAGTACACTTATGCATGCATGCAGGAGAGACTTTAGGTGTTTGGGTTGCATCAGCCTTACTAATTACCTTACACTATGTCATTCCTCAAGAGAACACCACTATAGGTACCAAGTGGGTTTTTAAGAATAAGAAAGATGATAGAGGACTTGTCATCATGAATAAGGTAAGACTAGTTGTTCAAGGGTACACATAAGAAGAGGGGATTGACTACACAAATGTTTTTGCTCCTGTAGCAAGACTTGAAGTTGTTAGAGTATTCCATGCTTTTGTTGCATCCAAGGATTTCAAGGTCTACCAACTTGATATCAAGTTAGCCTTCTTATATGGGGTGATTGATGAGGAAGTGCATGTCAAAAGCCACCTGGCTTTGAAGATCCGTATCATCCTGATTATGTCTGCAAGCTTCACAAAGCTCTCTATTGGTTGCATCAAGCTCCAAGGAAGTGGTATGAGACAATATCACAGTACCTTTATCAGCATGGTTACAAGAGGGGTACTATTGCTGGAACACTCTTCATTAAAGGAACAGAAAATGACTTCATGCTGATTCAAGTTTATATAGATGACATCATCTTTGGGTAAACTAATCTGGAGCTCTGTAAAGACTTTAAGAAGAGAATGAAGAATAGATTTGAAATAAGTGCCATAGGGGAACTCAATTTCTTTCTAGGAATTCAAGTGAAACATGTTGATAATGGAATTTTCATAAACCAGTCAAAGTATGTGCAAGACATACTTACCAGATTTCATCGGACTGAGTGTAAGGTTGCTAAGACACCCATATCTAGAAACCACTGAGGGGGAGTCTGATGATGAACATTTCTATAGGGCTCCGATTGGGTCTCTTATGTACCTCACAGTCAGCAGGCCTGATATCATGTTTGCTACATGTATTTGTGCAAGATATCAAGCCAACCCCAAGATGTCACACTTGGTTGCTGTCAAAAGAATTCTCAGATATCTCAAAGGTGCTCCTAAACTAGGTCTTTTGGTATCTAAAAACTTTTGACTCCAATCTGTATGCCTATATATATAGTGACCATGGTGGTTGTAACATGACTGCAAAGTCTACATCAGGGGAATGTTAATTTCTTGTTGGAATGATAGTCTCATCGCAATGCATGAAACAATCCTGTGTGTCTGTATCAACTACTGAAGCTGAATACATTGTTGCTTTATGCTGCTATGCTCAAATGCTTTGGATTCAGAATCAATGCTAGACTATGGATTCAACTTCAAAGAGACACCCATCCATATAGACAACAATAGTGCCATCTCTATTATAAAGAATCCTATGCAGCACTCAAAGACAATGCATATTAGCATTAGGTATCATCTGATTTAAGATAATTTTAGAAAGGGATTGATAAAACTAGTCAAAGTTAATACAAATAAACAATATGCTGATCTGTTCACTAAAGCTTTTGATGAATAGAGATTTAAGTATCTTGTATAAGCTGTTGGGATGATTAACTTTAAGTAGATTTCTTAAACTAAATTCAAGATTACTTTTTCAAATATGTGTGTCTTAAGTTGTCTATATCATCACCTATATAAGACCAGTTCATTTTGGAAGAAAATTTTCAAAATAATATTACTTAGAATTTTGAAAATTTAAGATATATTTTCTTACAGAAGACATTAAGTTGACTTTGGAAAAAAGTTATGTATTCATAACTAATAACTACTTACTAAGAAATTTACCTTCGGAAGAAATTCTGATATATCTTCTGAAGCTTAAATATGCATCTAAGTACCTATATGTTTGAAGAACAATTTTCTTCCGAAAGCAATTAAGTCTGGAAAGCTTTATTAATCTTTTCAATATAACTTCTGAAGTTTAATATCTTTCGAACCCAAATATATCTTGGAAGCAAAAATACTCTAAGTATTTTCCTTCCGAAGCAAATTTTTATCAAGCTAAGGAATATCTTCAGAAGACAAATTGGTTTTAGAAAACTTCCAAAGACAAATTACATCCAGAAGATTTTAGACTTCCAAGAAAACCACCTTTTTGGGCACTTTATCAGAGGTGGTACCAACATTTGGATTTCAAAGTTTATCCTTTTGCATTAACTTTGTCTCAAATCCAACTATATAAATATACCTTCAATGGTTCCTCCTATTCTCCTTCCTCTTCATCTGTAAAAGTTCAAATCCTACTTCACCCATAAACCAACTTTATTCTTAGCTTTTTTCATTTCTAAGCTACTCAAAATGGCTAACCCTGATCCCCGAAACTAACCAGATTTTTCCATGCATCTACACAGGTAACATGATCAAGTTCCTCTCTGTTATTATCTGAGAAAGATCCAGGTTTCTCAGATGTTTGCCACTTCTTAAGTCACTTAAACTACCTCACAGCCTTCAAAATAGACCCTCCACTATATAAAGATCAACTCCTGGAGTTTTAGAGGACCTGCCAAGAGGTCATCTTAGACAGTGAGAAGGCACTGTCTGCCAAAGTGAAGGGAAAGACATTTTTCATCACTCCTGGCACCATCAACTCTCATCTGAGGCTGGATGATGCAGAAGGCGAGTGGTCCTTCACAAAATCTATTGTAAAAAACTCATTTCGACAGATGGGCTATGAAGGGGACTACTCTGTCCAAGAAAGGTAAGGTTTTCTCTTAATGGAAGTACCTCCTACATGTGGTATTCCACTCTCTGTCCAACAAACATAGTGGTTAGGACCAGATTCCTGAGTACTTATCCTAAATAGTCCATGGGATGGTTCAAGGGGTCAAGTTCAAGTATTCACAGTTTGTTTATACAAACCTGCTTACTAACTTGGACTCCTTAGAGTACTATATATTCCCTAAATATGTTCAACATATTCTTAACTGTGAACTAGGCTCACAGTTAAGGGGAACATATAATACTCTTAAATTGGGACAAATAAACCCCTATATCTTCAAAACAATGAGAAAGTCCACTCTTGGCTTCTCAGGGGTAGAAACAACCCTTGTCCTAAAAATGTTAGAGCTCATTGCTCAAGATGACAGTGGCAACACCAACCAATGTTAAACCCACACCTTCTACATCTGTACTACTCATATAGCAACAAATAACCATCACCTACAACAGAAAATCCAAACGAACCCCTGCTCAGTCTACTCAGGTTGAGCAGGCGCCCATACAACTACCCATGCTGGAGGAAGTGGAAACAAGAGCTCCTACGTCTCCTGAGGAGCAGACCACTCCTATCACTTCTTTGTTCAGTACTGAGGTTCCTCATGCTCAGCCTGATAAGCTTATTGCCCCAGCCTTAAGCCATTACTTTAAGTCTCAAAACATTAGTGATCAGCCTTCAGGGGAAAGCTACCATCCCCAGTCTTTAGACTTAAACCAACCCATCCCTGACCTTCAATTCTATGATGATGAGGATACGGGTTTGGTGAGTATCATGATTCTCTCTTCTCCAACCCTACATAAGGAGAGATTAGTGCTCCTGAATCACCCATATCTAGCCCACATCATCCACCCCCAATTAAGGTGAACCTCCCTGAACCTGTTCAAGAAGTCCATATGGAAGAGGCTCTCATTTCTACAAGTGATTACATCATTAAGACCTCAACCATGGCAACCCAGCCCATTGACACTTCGCTTGAAGCTGTCATGGTGCAGGGAAAATCCAGCAGCCAAGAACCCTAAGCTGGTGATGAGGAAGAAGACTTTGGTCCTATTCTCCACCCCCTATGATTCTTCTGATTAAGATGAGGGAAGTCTGCAACTAAAGGTGCAACTACTGTCTAAAGCGTGCACCTATTTAGTCTCAAAGGTAAGTCACCTAGAATTTCATGTGGCTACCTTACAAAGACAGGTAAGTCAGGTAAGTGACATGCAACTTGAGATCACCGATCTCAAGGGCAAGTTAGATGAGAGACATGTCAGCAAACTCTACCAGGTCCACAAGAACCTATGGATGTGGTGGACCTAACACTTAGCTCCCCTATTCAAGAGGGTGGTGATACCAAAAAGAGAGAGAAAGTCTTACCTACAATCATAGAACCTAGGAGTTCTGCCTAGAGTATGATGCTGATAGTGGGATGGAGGTATGATGCTGTTGAAAATCCAATAGTGGGATGGAGGTATGATGGTGATAGGAGACCCGTGTTAATCTCTAGGTCTCAGGGACAACAAGAAGTCTTCAACTTTCAAAACCTGAGATTCTATGAGAGCACCTATTTAGTTGACCTGCCATTTGCCAATCTAATTCAAAATAGGCAAGCTGCAAGGTTAGCTGAAAGGATTCAAGATATGGTGCTTGAAGAGTTCAAAAGGAGAACCAAGCTATATAAACAGAGGCTAGTAGGTAAGAGTGTTGGTCAACTAGATGTTATGGTGGACCCAAATATTAGCTTCGAAGGGGAAACCTTGGCTAAAGGCCTAGTGGTTGAGCCTGTTAATCTTGAGACATGAACTGCTTTAATAGCTGGTACCCTCAGTGAAGTGCCAACTGGTGAAGGTGTCTCATAGCTTCTCTAGCCAGAGCTAAAGTGTAACTCCATAAAATAAAGCCCAAAGCTCTCTCTCCACCCTGAGTCACAAAGGCTAGTGACTGACAAAGGGAAGAGGAAGATGAGCTCTATGGAGATTGAGGAGGAGAATAAAGAAAGGAATAGGAAGACAAGGGAAGAGAGTTCAAGTGAGACCATTGGCTTTATGGAAGGAACAATCAGGACTACCCCCAAGCCAAGCACTCAAGAAGGTGAGTTGAGGGCAGCTAGATTGAACTATCTAAGGTCTAGGAACTATAATGTTAATGAACTCATCTATCTTCCCTTAGAGGAACCTAATGAACTGGCTAACATCTAAGTATCAAATAAGAGGAAGGAAGCTGAAGATGCAGAATTACTCCTCAATATCAAAGAAGAAAGTATAAGAAAAAGACTTTACAAAGCTCATACCCTCTCCCTAATTCAAGAAAGCCCTGAGGTAGAGGCTGTAGCTACTAAGCAAGAAACTTAGGTAGGTAAGGAACAAGACATGCAATATATGATAACCTACCTGAATGCCACAGGCCTCTATCAGGAAGCAGACCTTCTTCCTCTATTTTATGAATACATTGAATTTGAGCACCTCAAGCAGCTTGAGCAAGAAGTGATAAAAGAGCAAAAGGCTTCTAAGAGTAAGAGGAGGGAAGAGGCTGCAAAGTCAGGAGCCACCATTAGAGCTAATCAGAAGAAGTTTGCTGACAGACAGAAGATGGTGAGCTTTTTAAAGCTGTATGGGTTCTCCAAAAGGAGACTTGGTCCAATCTCTTTAACCATCATGGATGAGCATATTAGGGTGATCAAGCAGAAGGTCAACAGGGGTGAGCTGGTTGACTTACATTCTCCACCAAGTCAGACTGCACCTTAAGCTGAGGTCAAGGTTGAACCACAAGAGACAACTCAACCAGGACCTAGTACTACATCACAGCCATCTTCATCTTCTGACCTAAAGCAGGGTCCTGATCCTTCTCCTTCTAAACCTGTGAAGGAAAAGGAGCCAATTAAAAAGGACAAACAATAACCATCCGGTATTGAAGGCTAGCCTTCTAAGTTAAAATATAGAAAGAGTAAGAGAATGACCATCAAAAGAGACACGAAAAAGAAGAAGTCCAAGGCATCCACCTCTTCACCTCAGGATGGGTAAGAACATCCTGAGGGTGATCAAAAAGAGGCTGCTCAACAAACGCCACTCATTGTAGAGCCTCTTACTGCTACGTGAACCATCTTGTGTTGGGTATTTTCTACTAACCCAGATAGATGGTATGTCACTAGAGATCAAGGGGTCAAGACATGTACTTCTGGCAAAACATACTTGACCTTCCTCTACATGATCTCTATGACATGAGAAGTTACTTTGAAAGTATAAAGAATTCTAACCAACTGATAATGACGGGAATGGTCTTGAATCTAATAAGGACTGTTAGCTTATGAAGATCAAGATTCAAAGTGCTACTTTAGTTTTAGTAGCATCAGTCTATGAGGAGTGTGTAAGGATTACACTTAGAGGCTGATGCAACCAAAGAGCTCTTAGCATGCACATATGAAATACAAGGAAATTAGTTTGGACGATTTAATATAACTCAATGAATTACACTAAGTATCAAATCTTCCGAAGCCAAAAGACCAAATCTCCCGAAGCCAAAAGACAAAATCTCCCAAAGCCAAAAGACCAAATCTCCCGAAGCCAAAAGACTAAATCTTCCGAATCCAAAGATGAAGTCTTTCGAAACTTCAAAGACAAAGTCTTTTGAAGCCAAGAGACTGATTTCTTCTAAAGACAGAGAAGATATATTATTTCTAAATCACCTTCTAACAAAAGTTGAGCTACTTTTTGTTGCCACCTCTAAAGACTCTCCAACTTATATGAGTCGGTGAAAAGATCATACTTTTGTCAAACTATAGATTAAGGTCATAGTCTGTAGCTTTATACTTTTTTACTTTTATCATTTTTGTATGAGATAAGAATGTGAGCTATTGCATGCTATAACAATCACAAAAAAATAGTTTTACATATAAAATAGAACCAAGTAACCCATTATCATAATGCAATCAACCCTAAATAAACCTGATCTACAATCAACAACACCCATAAAGGTTTTGTACACAAAAAGAGCCATGTAACCCATCCACGGTCTACGACTCATCAAACTATAAAAAAAATATAACACACAATTTCTCAGATGAACCCATAACATATAAAAGTTATATAAATAGCATTTCACATATGTACAAGAATGCAATAGACCCCAAATAAACCTGGATCTACAATTATTAACAACCAAAGTTGTGCCTCAAACAATATAGAGGCCTAGATGAATCAACCTTCACGTCATCGCTTTCAGTGCTCAAATGTTCACAAAATATGTCATCTCTTAGATGAGCAAATCTTACCATCATGGAGGAAATGTAAACAATAGTAAAATCATGAAAACAAATTTGTCCCGACAATCATCGAACAAACAATAAGAACAAATAGACCTATATGTAACACTCTCCAAAGCAAACAAAACACCCCAAAAAATGGAAGATCTAAAGACAAAAGCAAAAAATATTTAAAAAAGAGAGAGTTTAGAATCAGACCCATCATCATAGATGCACATGAAGGGTGTGATCGATACACCAATATCCATCTTTCTCTTCGTAAAGCAAAGGTGAGAAGCATATGGGATAGCGGTGTGACAGAGGGAGCGGCAATGATCAAATCCCATCTACCTCCCCCTCTCTCTATTTCTCTTCTCTCTATCAATCTCTTTTAAATGGACGAAATACAGGAACAAGGCTAAAAAGAGACGCATGAGGCGATGGTAGGCACATTTCATGAATAAAAGTCCTAAAGAAAAGTAGTTGTAGGATGGAGTCGAACCAGGGTAGTTAAAAGACGTAGGCGTGAGATTTGACCAACCTCTTTATTATGATAGAAAACTACAAAAATAAAATAAAATAAAATCTTATCCTCATGGTTAATCAAGCATAAACAAAAATAAAACTAAAAGGGTTTAATCAGAAGATGACACATGTTGGTGGGTATAACCAGGGAGATGTAGTGTTAATCAAAGTTTACAATTCATATAGAGTTAACTAAAAATAAATAATATATATGTCAGGTTCAGATTTCTTTCCATCCTTGACTGCATATAACACATTCCAACATAACACATCGGGTGCTATGTGAAAATGTAAATAATTTGCATTACCTCTCGAATGTCATGATGAAACAACAAAAATTGCATACGAATTGGTTAACCACTAAGGCAAGCAAGCGGAAATTAAATCTAGATTCGTAAATAAATTTATGATTTTTTACAAATCAAACTGATTTGGTATATAGATGAAGCATCTAGTGCGAAAAAAGGAGACAACGACAGACTCCCATCCGCCTCCCTCTTTTTCTATCTCTTCTCTCTATTAATCTCTCTCTCAAATGGAAGAAACAAGGGAATAGAGCTAAAAAGAGACACGTGAGGTGGTGATAGGTACATATAATGAATGAAAATTCCAATATGATTGAGTTGAATATGAGGTAGTTAAAGACGAAGGTGAACATACCTACCAACAAACAAAACTCTCTCTTATGATACAAAATTAGAAAAACCTTATCATCGAGTCATTTGAGTAGGACTCAAAAATATAAAAAAATAAAGGGGGCCCAATCAAGAGGTGACATGTGCGTGAAGGTCTAATCCAAAATAAATACTATTTATTAAGCGAAATTCTGCACACACCGCTGATTTTTTACGGTATACCAATTCAAAAGGTCACGGTTAGGGCTAACCGTGACCTTTAAGTCGGGTGTAGGACCTAACTGTCACGGTGAGGCCTAACCGTGACCATTAGGTTTCAGACACTCCTCGGGATCGGTTGAAATTATTGAGTGTGTAATTAATGGGGGAAATTGGGTGTGCTCCGGTTGGGCAGTTAGGGTTTTAGAGGTGTATATGTCACGGGTTGGTCAAACCGTGACATATTGTATATATTTTCTAAATTTTTGTAATCATACTAGTTTGTTTTTATTTTTATTTTATCACACGGTTAACTTATCGTAACATACGAGTTTGTGTTTTGTGTTATTATTAATTTATCATATTACAAGTATTTTTTTCTTGAATTATATAACTTTAGAAAATTTTTGTAAATTTTTGTAAATATTGTCGTGACATATTGTATATATTTTCTAAATTTTTGTAATCATACTAGTTTGTTTTTATTTTTATTTTATCACACGGTTAACCTAATCGTAACATACGAGTTTGTGTTTTGTGTTTATTATTAATTTATCATATTACAAGTATTTTTTATTATTAATGTGACGGTTTTGTGTTTAATTTATTTTTATCAAATTACGAGTTTGTAAAAATCGGTTTTTATTATACAGTTACATTACAAGTTGGTTCATACATATACAATTAACTTTATCAACATTACAAATATAAATTAAACAAACAAATAAACACAACCAAACAAATACAATCAAATATATAAGTCATCATAATATAACAAAAGCATTATAACTGAAACTGCATATATAAATATAACGAGTTTGTACATACAAAAAGAAACAAAATACAAACAAAATATCTATCTAATCTGTCATGTCTGCATCACTGCCCTGACCTGACCCGCCCGTGCCAGAGGTGCTAGCACCGTCATGGCCTAACCGCCTGGGTGGCGGTGACAACAACGGCGTACCAGAGGCGGCATAGTCTGCGAGCATGTGCTGGATGACCCAGTCCATCATATCCTCCAGCCTCGTGAACCTGGCTCGCATGTCCTGAAGCATATCTACAATATGAGCAGGCAGTCGCACAGCATGGTACACGCGCTGAGGATGCTGGGGCGGGTCCTAGTCGTGGGACGGAGGAATGGGCTGATCCTCCCCGCCACCAACTGGCTTGTGAGCAACCTGAACCTATACCTCAGCCCCCGCCAACTCGGGTGGGTCCACCAACAGCTCGGGCACCCATGCAAGAAGCTCATGGTATCTAGTAAGCAGGTGCCACGTGCCGTCGGGGAACCTCCGGACGGTCCTCATTGCAGTGGCGATGGACCGGTTCGCCACGCGCACAGGATCGGAGGTAGTGGGAGCTGGGACATAGCATGCGCGTACCCCAGGCCCCGAGCGATCCGCGAGACGATGTTGCCGCCCACCAACGCCCCTCGCGTCTTCCTGTGATAATAACTAGCAAAGTAATCCATAAGAGCATGCGCGAGGTGGCAGTGTCGGTGTGTGAGTACACACCTGAAAAAGAAAAGGTCGGCGGTGTTGACCCTGTCGGTCCCCGCCCCACGTCCAGCGACGGACGTGGCGATCAGTGGTGAATGTATCGCATAGAGGGTCTCGTATGTGAGAGGACCTCGAATCTCCAATGTATGGTCCGTCGTCGATCGCAGGCCACCAGACCTGATCCGAGTCATCAGCCCCACGAATCAAAGCAGTGGTGTAGATCGGCTGTCGGATCTCCACCTCCGTATAGAGGCCGTTGACGACAGTAAACCGTCCAAGTGACATGCGATGGAGGGACCTAAACATCCTGAAAGCCACCTCCATGGGCTCACGACCATCTGCGATGTCGTCCTCATCCGGCTCCGGAAACTCCTGCGCACGGGGACGAAATATGAACGTGCAGTAAAACTCCACCGTGAGCTCTCGATGTGCAGGGTCGCCCGTCCTGAACGTCTGCTCCCATGGGTCGTCCTCGCCTATAATCTAGAAAAATCGATTGCGCTCCCCAACGAGCTCTAAGAACTCAACTGAGAAGACGGTCCCCGGTGCTGGCGGTCATCCCTTCAAGGTCCTGAACCGCTCGTAAGGCGTAGTCCCCTCGTCGAACTGCAGATGCGGGTAGTCCTCAATCCCGTGAATAAACGCAGAGTCGGCATCCATCTCTGAGAAAAAATTCGTATTTATCATTATTTATAATGTTGATAAAATTAATGGTTGACGGTTATTATTATTATTAATATTACTACTATTATTATTATTACTATTGTTATTATTATTACTATTATTATTATTACTATTATTATTATTACTATTATTATTACTATTATTATTATTACTATTATTA
This sequence comes from Flaveria floridana, assembly GCA_018326465.1. NCBI lineage: Eukaryota > Viridiplantae > Streptophyta > Magnoliopsida > Asterales > Asteraceae > Flaveria > Flaveria floridana. The sequence continues at coordinate 142 of BJCO01464734.1, read as the reverse complement.
TCATTATTATTACTATTATCGTGTCTTTACTAATACTATTATTATTATTATTATTAATATTATTATTACTACTACTATTATTATTACTAATATTATTATTATTATTATTACTATTATTATTATTATTATTATTATTATTATT
>BJCO01464730.1:0-16748 GCA_018326465.1 Flaveria floridana | reverse complement strand
TGGAGTAACTCTTGAAAGCAGAGACATTGTAAGGAAGTTCATGTCCTCTCTTCCTAGGCAATGGACACATTACTGTGTTGTAATCAAGAGAACTGAGAACCTTAAGACTCTCACTCTGACAGAGTTGTATGGTATTCTCAATGGATACCATATGGAGATGAACATGCAAGGTTCATCTGGTAACTCCAGCAATCAAATGGGTTTAGCCCTTCATGTGACTGAAAGGGATAGCATAGAACCCCAACATCATCTCATATGCTACCCTGACATCTCACAAAAGGGTCCTTTCATCATCTTCCTGGAGACACCAAGGGAGAACTATACTCAAGGAAGCCCATTCCAAGAGACAAGTTCTTCTTAAGCCTTTGTGTCCTCTGATGAAAGTTGTGGCAGCTTCCTATTCACCCTTGAAGATTTGGACTGTATTCATCCAGACAACCTGGAGTATATGGAGATAGTCCAGCAGATGGCTCTTCTCACTCACAAAGCCAAGAGATTCTATAAGAGGACAGGAAGGAAGTTTCTCAGCAATAAGGGAACTAATTAAAAATCACTTTTTATTTGTAAAATTTGAGCATACAGGTAATTCATGCTGTTCGAGTCCGTAATTTTTAATTAGTTAATGGTTGTCCAGGATTATAAAAAAGAGAAGAGACCATATATGCACATGATGCTATGTGATCTTGAGCATGGTCAAAGAAAAAGCATATTTCACAGGTATGTCATGCTTAATTGAGAGAACACAAACTGAACAACTTTTAACATATTAATCCTACTGTACGTATGGGTTTATGAGGTGTTCTAAATGGCACAGTGGTTGGTACTCTCTATGATGTCATAACAAAGGAGTCAAACACATTATGAAGAATGTGCAGTGTAACTCTAGTTTATAAGTAATGGTATATATTCATTCTGTAAATCAATTGCTCACAACTTAAACTCAACTTAGAATATAATTGTAATATTTTTACAACTTAGAATTAGTGGTCAAGGTTATTGTTCCATATTATAGCATGCTTTCTGCTTGGAAAACTTTGGTGCAGCTTTGTGCATCCTTGTTTATAAGGTTTAGCTGTTGTTCAATAGGCAGTGCTCCAATTCTTTTCCCTTTAAACCCCAATTTCCATTTTCAACAGCAGAACAAGAATTCATTCATTCAATAAGCCTATATAATTCATTCAATAAAGCAAAAAAGAAAACTACCACAACAAGAAAAGAAGGCCAAAGTCACCTTCAAGACCTCAATTGCAACTACTAATCACCTACGCTGCCCATAAATTCAACAAATTGTAACCTACTATGGCTAGAAATTCAAGAAATTCGAAAGAATAGTATCTGTGAAGCACAGATCAAAACCGAGGCGGAGGATATTGTTGTGCTTACCTGGTTTAGGGGAAAGATGGCACATATATAACCGAGGAACAGAACACCAACATGAATACACACAGGAAATGAAAGGCTTACCCGAATTCGGAGGCCAGACTACATGAGCATCAAAGGGGAAGGCGATTTGGGGAAGGTGGTAATATGTAAACACGACAATCGAACACAGTAGTTGAACGGGCACATGCATTGAAGTGGGGGTGCGGAAAGGCTCTGGTAACGGCTAGACATTGGTTGTGGGAGGTGAGACGGACCTTCGGTGTGGGAGGAACCGGACGATCGGAAATGGGTTGGAGGAAGCCAAGAGGCGCGTCTTATGAAAACATGAAAATTACTATACTACACACTCTATATGTATTATATAGTAGTTAAGATTATGTTTGTTTAGCCTCTTAAGTATATTCCATTTCACAATTGTATTGCAAGTTTTAGTTCATTAAAGTTACAAAATATACAACCGATTGATAAGAATTTTGTGTTGGAAGTATTAGGTGTGAATGAATGTCTAAAATTATGGTGAACACTTTTTCAAAAACGGGTTTTCGGTGGGATTTTCATTGAACTCGTGCGTGCCCGCCCGTCCCGCGGACACGAATGCATATTTAAAAACCCGGGCCCGCGTGAGGCATTGTTATTTTCAGTTTAGTCTACATTAATGATCATAACCAGTTCAAGTGCAGAAGATTAGATACACCAAAATCACAAACCTGGTTCCACTAATCATAGTGAGAGATCAATTAAACTAATTCCACTAATCTAATTAAGTCTACCGGAATCACTTGTTCGATTCCGAGAGATCTCAAATAAATTAATCCCACCAACCCTAAAAAATTTCAAAATATCCTATGCATCGTGTTTTCATGAAGAAAGAACGAGTTTATTCACTATATATATAATATTATATCTTTACACGTAAAAATGATTTAAAAGAATTTTTCTTAAGAATTAATTGAATAATTGACGAGACACTGATCTTTCCCATAATCTCAATACTCGGGTAAAAAACCTGCGAAAATCATTAGAATGAAACTTACCATAAGTAAGAGTAAAACTCATGTCCAACCAAAAAACTCTTGTTTTATTAGAAATGAGACTTGAATCAATTTTTTTTTAAGTTAACAAACTCTTAATATAACCCGGCTCAACCATTTAAAGGCTAAATAGCTAATCACTTGTTAACGTGAGACTATAGCCAACTTTATAGAGTCTTTTGTTTTTTAGATTGGAAGTCCTATATTCAAAACTACATTATGTATATTGTTGTAACATTAACCGTTAAAAAAATAGCTAATCACTTAATCTAAAAATCGCCAAAGGCATTATAGCCCAGCGGTATCTTGGTGCTGGGATAAGACTTAGGGCCTATTAGGTCATGGGTTCGAATCTCACAAATGGGGGGTTTTCTCATAATTATGAGTTTCCTGCTGAATTGGTGACTTGATGGTGGAATATGATCGCGAGGTAACACTGGCGGCACGATGATACTTCAGTGATCCGTGAGTGATTCCAATTTAGCCGTTGAAAAAAAAAAACTTAATCTAAAAATCATTGAAAGACGTTATTTTGAGACAAAAGTAGCGATGATTACGATGGGACAATTTCAAACACCCACTAATCAAATTGGATTATTATAATACAAAAAGTAGAAAGAAGAAACAGCCAATCACAAAAGGTTAAACGCGTAAGCCCTTGCCAGTTGCCAGTAGTTGCCACTTGCCACGCGGTCACGGTCTCCCCCCTCTCCGCGCCCAGCTAATCCCCCACTGTAGCGTAACCCTTGGCTTTTTCTATTTCAATTCATGCCTTGTATTTCTTTCACCACCCTCCCCGGCCTATAGGCTATATCAATCATCATATCTCATATCTCCCCTTTCTCCATCTCCAACATCAATTCAAATTCAATCCACTCTTCAATGGCAGATCGTCTTCATCCTCCAGATCAACCTCAAACCTCTCCCGATGCTGTCAAACAACCACCTCCCTCCGACGACAAACCACTACTGCCACAAGGAACCTACGTCATCCAGATCCCCAAAGACCAAATCTACCGCATACCTCCGCCTGAAAACTCACGCAAGCTGCAAAAGCTCGCTCATCGGAAACCTAGACGGAGCTGCTGCTGCCGCTGCTTCTGCTGGACAATCGCCACCGCATTCATCCTTCTCATCCTCCTCTCCATCGCCGCCGCCGTCCTCTACTTAGTTTTCCGGCCCGAAAAGCTTAAATACTCGATCGATGGCGTCGCTGTAGGGGGCGTCAATCTCACTTCATCGTCGACGATATCTCCGCGTTTAACAGTCAAAATTAGGGCTGAAAACCCTAACGATAAGCTCTCTGTGTTCTACATACGAAAGGGGAGCTCCGTCAACGTGCATTACGCCGACGTTAACTTGTGTAACGGTGAGTTGCCGGCGTTCGAGCAGCCGGCGAACAACGTGACGGTGGTGCAAACGGCGTTGAGAGGGTCGAATATTGTCTTGGCGCGTGAGGTGCACTCGCGGTTGGTGACACACGAGAGGGAGAGGAATATTCCGTTGAAGTTGAAGTTGAAGGCACCGGTGAAGGTTAAAATCGGTGCCGTTAAGACGTGGGAGATTGAAGTTACCGTTAAGTGTGACGTGGCGGTTGACCGGTTCACCCAAAAGTCAAAGATCGTGTCCAAAAGTTGTGATTATTCGGTGGATCTGTGGTAAAGAGAAGTTGGTAGCTTCGTAAATGGCTTGCCCTTTATTTGTAAAGATATAAAAAAACATACGAATTCAATTATTATTATTATTATTATATGATATATTATGTATGTAGAGTTTTTGTATAAATAAAATTTTTGTAGTCAACGTAGGAAAGAAAGAATTCATTGATCATCAAGTGCCATTTTGTAGTTTTTGTTTGTAAGATATATTTATCGTGTTGTTTATTTTGAAAAATTTAATTTCTTGGAGACCACTTCGTACTCAACAGGAAATTATGTACATGAATCCATTCAAAAAGAATATTTCATTCACGTTGTATTATAGTTTAAACTTGAATGTAATTATGTTATTGTTGTAAGATTCATTTTGCTTGTTTGAAGATATTTACATATATAAATCGAGAAAAATGTTACAAACTACTAAAAAAGTTTTGAAAGTGTTCAAATTATGTTACTAATGCATATTTTGATTAAATTGAATCACTAAACCATTAAATTGATTTATCATCGAATTATTTTGAGTCAATAAATTAATGGAGAAGAAAAATGAAGGTTTGGATTTTCAATATTTGTAATTATATTAAATAAAAATTAAAAAAACATGTTAATTATATTAAATTATTAAAAATAACTATGATCCACGTCAAGTATCCACATCAAAAAAAAATTATATTTTCTAACTGAAATAAAAATATAAAAAAATGCTAATAAAACATGTTAAGGTCTTTAATTTAAAAAAAATATAAAAACTGAATGATTTAACTGAATGTTAAGGTCCTTTCAGACAGGCAACACAGACAGCCAACACAGTTATCATTACAGAAAAAAATCCTTTTTGGGCATATCATGTACCAAGTTATTCTTGAACAGTTTGTTCATGACTTTGAAATTTACATGACACATTCTTTTATGCAAAAGAGTTGACTCATCGCCATTACTTTGGAAAGAAAACATGATATTTGTCCTACTAGGGAAACATAGTTCATATCCAGATGGTACATGTCCTCTCTCTTTGTAGATCGAAGAAACACAAATTCTTGAGAAATTGTCATATCAGGCTTGAGTATAATGCACTCATGTTCTGCGAAAACCATTTGATGCTTTTGATCACAGAACTAAAAAACACTCATGAGATTGTGTTCAGTTTATTTGACAAAGTTTACTTTGTCAACTTTTAACTTACCATTGGATACACTACCTCTACCATAAATGTATCCTTCGACTTCAACTCTAAACTGAACAGGACCTCCATCAAAGTGTTCAAACTGCTGTAAGAGAGATATGTTCTCTGTCATATGCCTGGAGCATCCACTATCCACAATCCAAATATTTTCATTCTTATCATATGGATGTCCCTGCACACAAGGTAAAATGATTAGTTACTACTAGGAGTCTATGCCTTATTGGTCTTAGGCTCTTCCAACGTAGATGACATAATTGAACCAAAATATATGCATCGGGGTTCAACTATGATTTGTGAAAAAGAGGTTTGGGCTGCAGTATCTTGTCTGATCTTCCATTCCATCCTATGGTTGATCAGTGTAGATGAGCCTGAAGAGGTTTGAGCAACAAGACTTGCTTCCGAGGCTTCTTTGTTCTCCGAAGAAGTTATCATCACCTTTTCTTCTAAAGCAATCTTCTCCTCGAAAGATTTCAAAAGATTCCTTTTATTTCTTTGTTTGTTCTTAGGCTTGTTTTTCGAAGCTATTTTCCTTTCGGAAGAATTAGTTCTTCCGAAAGCAACTTGGATTCAGAAACAATCTTTCTTTTCTTTAACACTTGAACCATAAAAAGGGTCTAAATATTAAACCTTACTTGACTCCTTCTTTATTAACATTGTTTGCATAATGTGTGCTTGCTGGATTGTAGTAACAATCTTTAGCTATGTGGTTATGAAGCCCATAGATTATGCACACAATGTTAGCTTTGATAGGGAATGAGGGCTACTATTTCTTGCACTTCTTGCCTTTTTCAATAGCTTTTCCCTTTAACTTCTGATTATTCAGCTGGAGAGGAGTACTGGTAATATACTCATTTCCTAAATCAGAGTTTCCAACCACTTGGAATCCAGCTGAAATAAATACACCCTTTTACTTGGGTTTATTTTTATTTTAGACTCAACCACCTTCTTAGCAGTTTTTCTTGCTGCCCTGATCTTGTTCTTTCTATTTTTGGTGGTCAGAGGTTCATCATCAGCTATGTGGATGAGGTTTTCTATCTTATCTTTCACTCTGGTGGTCACTATTATTGTATCATTCTCCTGCCATTTGGTAGTGGGTGAGCAGTTAGAATCTCTTGCTCATGAATACCACATCTTAGCTGGCTTATGGACACATAAGAATATGGTGGAGCAATTTCATTGGTTCCCAACTCACTCTTGTTTTTGATAGCACACCTTTGAGTGGGAGGATGATGCAAGAATGGTGTTAAATTTATGCTCTTGAATAGCATACTTCTTTGCTTTAGCCTCAGCTATCACTAGCTGGGCTTGAGCCTCAGTTAACATGGAAACTAAGTCTTTATTTAAGCCCTATAGTTTGAGTGTTCATGTTTTAAAAAAGATACATTTTTTTCTAACTCATCAATTTTGAATTTATAGTCAGATTGTGCTCTCTTAAAATCAGATTTTAGTATGTTTAAAGACTCAATATCACTTAATTTCCATATTGTAGTCCTGATATATTTTTAACCTTAGCCATCCAGACTGGAGTACAGAGATGTTCATATGCCTTGGTATCATCGGTTCCAGCCATGAGAGCTTGAGCAGTAGTGACATCTTGCACCATGAAGCTCCAATAAACCTCTTGAGCAACAATTGTAGTTTGCTGCTCAGTTGGCTTGGTTGCAGCCTTTGGTGTAGCATGATATTAGGAGGCTTGAGCTGCTCCAGGATTAGATCTATGAGCTTTGCATTCCCTTACAAAATGATCAAGTTGGTTACTGTTGTAACACTTGCCTTTTGACTTATCAAACCCAAACTTGCTATTAATTAGGTTCTGGAGGAATTGCCTTCCAATTCTCTTAAAGAACTTCTTTGCTCTGTAGGTGAAAAGAGTCATCTGTTGGATAATGTCCGTGTATTCTACATCATCTGAGCTAAAACACTTTAGATCATCAAAACAGAATTGAAAATCTCTAGAGTGTTCATTTCCTGAAATAAAAGCACAACTATCCTGGAAAGGACTTTGTTAAGACCTGGGGGTCTCAGAAAATATGATGTAGGGCCTAGAGGAGAATGATGGTTGTTGGTTGTAGTTTAGGTAAATTTAGGCCTGGGGAGTTCTTAATCCTTCAGTAACATGTAGAGCATTGCTGACAGGAGGGTTTGAGCTTTTATTCATCTGATGGCCCTTCTGAGTCTCCATCTCCATACGATATAGTTCAGTCATGATAAGTGTGTTTAGATTCTCAGTTCTCTTGATAGAGACATAATAGAAAGTCCATTCATGAGGAAGTGTACTCATGAACTTTCTTACTATGTCTCTTTTCTCAATAGTCACTCCCATAGACTGAAGAGATACGATTAAGTCCATGTACTTGAAGTATTGTTGGCTCAAGGTCTCACCAACAATATAAGTGAAGTTTTCAAACTTTAGCTTCAGTACATCTTTCTTGGACTCTTTGGATTAGGAGGAACCAAAGTACATCAATGTCAAAGTATCAAAAAGTTCTTTGGCTGACTTGCAGTGCTCAAATCCTACCATTATGGAGTTTGTTATAGCAGTAAGCAATATGGTCATTGCTTTGCAATCGATGTCCATCTTCTTGAAATCCACATCTAAGTAGTATTCAACAGCCTTTTCAATCATGACACCATTACCAGTTGGTGATACCACCTTTAGATTGTATGGACCATGAGTGACAGATCTTCACATCCGGTTGTCCTGATACTTGATGAAACCTTCAATACGTTGACACCAGCTTCTAAAATTATCAGGAGTGATAATAGCATCCTTAGTCATGGTTCCCATCTGTTAGGACCATGTACATACGGAGTACTAACTGATTCAACATGAAACCAGATCAAATAGTGCGGAATACTATTTGATTGGCGATCCAATCAGTGAGAACGACAACCTGATCGATCTAACGATTAAACAAACGTTACAAACTAGTAGAAATCGATCAGGAACGAACTATGAAGTTGGATGGACGAACTAGGACGCTCTGGATGACTAGGGTATGATAGTATTCGAAATGTCCTATTTTTGCACGAATTAAGTGGTATTTATAGGTTGCAGTGTATAGTCGTACGACTGAGCCATTAACATGGTTCACTCGTGCGATTGAGTCATGCGATTGATTCATACGCACGACTGAACTCTACGAATGGTTCAGTCGTGTGACTGAGCCAGTCTTATGACTCAGTCGTACGACTGATCGAGTCACTTGGTTTAGTCGTGTGACTGGTCCGTAAGCATGGTCCATTAGCATGAATGACCACAATACTAAGTCAAACACATTTCTGAGTTATTATTAACTCAGAACTATGAATAACTACTACAAACTTATATATAATGTTCAGTCAAGTGTGTAGTAATAAATGTTATAAGAATACAGTATAATCAATAGTAAATAGACATCTAAACATATATCATATTACAATAATACCCTTGTATTACACATATGCAAGAGTTTAAGTACAATAAACTAGGGACATCATGTATCAACAAACTCCCCCTTGGACCTAGTTTACTCTATTGTCTAACATTCTTCACATGCTCTTCAAACTTTTTGTACTTCTCCTCTTTTCAGACTCCAGCATGAATCTCGAATGCAAAACAGAGTCTGATAACGTGCTGGAACTGGAGAGCTTATACAATATCTTGAGTGTCATAGAATATTGGCCACTTGTATAGAGTATAGACATCGTCTGCAGACAAGTTGGTAAGCCACATTGGGTCAAATACCCTGATCGTCTCAATCTTTCCATCTCGGTTAAGCACTATAACCGCTTCTCCCGTTCTCCAATCATAATACCACCATTTGAAATATGGTGTGAAGTCCTGTGGCATTTCCCTTAATGGGATCTTAGACATCGTTCTTAGAGGACTCCACTTCAACACCACTTTTTGCCTTCCAGAGATTGAGTCAACTTAAGTTTTGTGAAGAAACCTCCTCGGTTGTTGAGGTTTGAAGTTGACCCATCTCGTGTGGTATTCCCTCTTTAAAGCCTTCTCAAACCATCCCGACATTTTTCTCGGGTTAGCATATAACAGATCCAGGCATGCTAGTCTGTTTAACTCAAAACTGGGGAGAGTCTTCAGATCATGTGGATGTCAGTAATACTAAATCCCCTTCTCCCTCTTTACAACGTATACGTTTAAATCCTCAAAATATGCCCAGCTGATGATCTTGCCAAATACTTTCTGAAGATCAAGTATAGGTTGGACTCACCTTAGATTAATTATGTTTATATTACTTTGTAATAGGTTTAATGTTAGTTTACTTTTGTATGTTGATTAGTTTATGTAATTTTGTAGTCCAGGGAAACTATGAGCGAAACTGTAGTTTCACTCATAGTCAGCTGTTTAGTTCACCCGGCGAAACTATTGCATCTGCCGGGCGAAACTATAGTTTTGGTAGCATAGTTTTGCTCATAGCGAAACTGTTTACGAAACTAGAACTGTTATATATAGATTTGATCTTGCTCATTGTTGGGCATCATTGTAAAAAAGCTAATCGTGTATTTGCAACGCATTTGTAAGCTATAATTCACTGAAATATATTGAGCTTTCTTCTTTTGATTGTATTAGATCATTACTTGCTTATATTTGAATACATTTGCTTGTTCTTAGTCATCTCCATCTTTGTGTTTGTTATTATTTCTGATATTGAACGATTCAAACCATCATTCGTACCGAAAATTGATAAAATGGACCAACACTTTCTGATGCCTTTTCACTTTATACAGCTTAGTATAGGCATTCTACTTAGGTGGCTTTCTTTGATTCTTCATCTCAGATAGACAGGCAATCCATTCTGCCTTCCTTTGATCCACATCAGTATCATCAGCCTGAGCTTTACTTTCTGCAACTTCTTTCTCCTTGACCTTCTTATCTACCTTGTTAAAATATCCACTTACAAAAGTTTCACCCAAATCCGGGATAGTCTCTCCATTTAAATCAGTGTACTGAGGATAGTGATCAGACGTTATAACCTTAATCTCAATCTCATCAACTCCTTGTAGCTCCTCACGCTTACAACATCAACTTCAGGAGCATCTTTGACAATCTCATCCGGATTCAGTCTAAACATATCAGCCAATTGTTCATCTGTCAAGTCATGAATAATCTCCCCCTCTTCAGGTGTATAGCTCACCGATTTACGTATAATCCCTTACAAATCAAGAATCATTGTGAGCTGAGTCTTAATTTGCTGAAGGGAAGCAACATCAAAATCATCGACCTATTGATTTGTATCTGTTTGAAAGAATGATTAGCTAAGCACACTTTAATGACTCATCAAGGTATTAAACATAAATTATCATCATTTACATTAATGTAATACAATGTTTAATTCCAAAAGATTTCAAACTACATAGAAATTCTTAATTATTACTTTGATCTTTATCTTGAGGCTCATTAGCTTGAGGAGCTGAGGAAGAGGCTCCCTGATCTCGACTTCACTTAGTCCGCCTTTCCTTCTCAGATTGATTTGAGGCTGACGCGTTTACATCACCTTTAGGTTCGCCATCCTCATCATCATCTTTCTTCTTCTCCTCTCCAGTCTTATCCGACTCTTCCTTCTCATCATCATCATCTGATTCATCATCATTAGAATCATCATCGTCGTCACCATCATCTCCTTTAATCTTTAACGTCTCCTCTCTTTTTCCCTTCAACCTCAACATGATCTTCTTCTTATTCTTCTTAAGACCCTCGATCTTCTTGGTAGATGCCAGCACTAGCTCATTCTGAGCTTGAAGGGCCTTACGAGCTCGAACTAAAGCCAACTCATAGGCTTTGTTCTTCTCAGTCAGTTTGGCAATTTGCTGGCCCTGTGCTGTATTTACTAACATCAGTTGGCTAATATGGGCAGTCTTCAGATCATCAGGTGCCAGTAGCTTAAGCACTAGCCTGTTAAGGCTTGCTAGTTGTTCCTTTAACCTAACAGTAGGTAGAGTAGTGCTTTGAAAAGGGGGAATAAGGGAGGATGAGGTGCCGGCTTGTGTAACAGTAGGCTCGGTGGTTGAGGTTGTGAAGATGGGTGTGGGGATAGGAATAGTTTGTGGAAGTGTAGTTTTAGGTATTGAGGGTGAGGCTGATGTGGTTATTTGTGTGGTAGCGGGTGTGTTAGTGGTAGTGGCTGTAATGGTGGTAGTGGCAGGGGTAGTGGTAGTGGTGGTGGAAGAACTCATCAAAATGATCCTTTGGCGTTTCCCCTTCTTCCCATAGGGTTGGTCCATCCTCTTCTTCCTCGTCCCCTTAGCCATCGGTGCTCCCCCTGTGCTGCTAGGCTGTTCGGGTGTATATGATGGATCTGTTTTTTCGGTGTCAATACCCTGTGAACCAGCCTAACGAGAACCAACCACCTCTTTTCCTCTCTCAGTAGCCACCCACTTGCTACCCACCTGCCTAGCAAGCAGCTCTTCTTCTGAGTCCTCAGAATCATCTCCTAAGTCCAAATTACCTAGATCTTCCATAGTAGGGAGATCTGGGTGAACTGTCGACTGGCCAGAGCCACCCGCAGTAGATGAACCGCCTCCGTGACCCTCATTCGGGTCATCATCATTATCCTCCTCATCATCAAGAATCAAAATGGGCTCAACATCGGAGTCACTATCATCATGTCGCCATTTCTTCCTTGCAGGAGCAACATATCTTGAATTGGCCAGATGCCCAAACAATCTCCTCATAGGGGGTTTTGTCTGCTTTCCCCTATATACCTTCATCCTTCCCAGAGTTGTGTCATCCATAACTTCCAGTACCACCTCATCATCCCTGTTCTTTGGCAGTGTTAGCAGTTTTTCGTTGATGATCATTTGGAGAAACCGGGGATACATGCAGAAGCCCTCCTTCCCCTTGGCCTCTATGTTCTCCCTCATGCAATTAAAGAACATCTTGGAGAAGCTAAACAGGTGGTTCAGTACTAACACCATGAATGCGTTCTGTATCTGATCGCTCAACTCATCAAAACCACCTCGTCGGGAAGCAATGCACTTCAGGATAACATGCACTAAGTACTTGAAGAGGGGGCACATATTGCTTTTATTAAGCACGCCGGCATTGATGTCACCCGCGTACTTAATCCTCAAGAAACATCCCCTAACAGTCAAGGGATAAAGCTTGGTCAGGTAATCCATATCGTCCCCCAAATCCAGTACTCTCCTCAAATCATCTTCACCAATGTCGATATCCTGACAAAAAATGGAGCTCCTGATCCTGAAAGGCTCAACTGATCTATCTACTACCGTATTCTCCCAGAATGCCTGCTGTAGGATCGGTATGGTGTGCAGGGAGTAGAGATAGCTCGGTATATCATGGATCAGATTAGGAACTCTATAACTCCTACAAACTCTGCAGCATTCCTCGATGTGGTGTTCAGGTAAGCACAAATGTTATGCTTAGTACTCATCGTCCACCTTTCTACCATTTTTACTGTAACACAAACAACAACCATTAAAATAACAAGTTCGACCAATTCACATGGAAGGAACATTTGAATTTGAACAGGTCTTATCATACTGGTTCAATCGTATGATTGAACCATATGACTGAACTCAGTCGTATGATTGAGCATCCGACTGAGCTTAGTCATGTGCCATGACATACGATTAAGCCAGTTGTACGACTAAAGGACCGATTGGCGCAATTGTGCGATTGAATCATGTGCATGGTTCAATCCGTGCGATTGAGGTTCATCAGTACGTCCAGTCGCATACGTACTGTGCAAGTCCGAAATTTTGAATTTTCTTCAAATCAGCAACAACCATTTCAAGATTAAAGTCATTAGATGCGCCAAGATTTGTTAAAACAATAGTTTCATTTTAATTTCACTTTTAAGTTCATTTAAAGGTCCAATTTAGTGTTTTTTAGTTCAGTTTAGTTTGTTCTATAACGTTCAGATTTTTGATCGATTTTAGGTACCAATGCATCATGTTTTCATCTTGGATGTACCTGTAAACTAACATGGAACAGTTAGCAACTGAATGATCGAGTGAAATCACAAAATAAATTCGAAGGGGGTCCTATAGATAGCCGGGTATTTGAGAGAATTTGAAACCAAGTGTAGGGTTACGACCGACTTAACCTCCTTTTATACTGTTATGAATTTCAGTCTTGCGACTGGACCCATACACATGGTTCATACGTGCGAATGAGGTTTGATCGTACGACTGACCTATATGCATTCAACCAATCGTACGATTGGTTCATACCGAGGTTCCCAATCGTGTGACTTGGCCATCCTCATGGTCTAGTCATGCGATTGAGCCATACTTGTGGTCCTGTCATGTGATTTGGCCATACTTATGGTCCAATCGTGCGATTGGGCCATACTTATGGTCCGCTCGTACGATTGGCCCAAACTTATGGTCAAATCATGCGATTGGGCCATACTTGTGAATTTGACTTTGTTTGGCCCATAATTTCACATACTTATCTTTGATAAATGACATTATGACCATTGTTCATCTTAGACATGATCCTTTTAACTGAAAACCATTTGATCACCTCAGATGTGACCCTTTTAAGTGAAAACCGTTTGATCACATCAGACATGATCTTTTTAAATGAAAAACATTTGATCACCTCAAACGTGATCCTTTTAAATGAAAACCGTTGATTACCTCAGACATGATCCTTTTATCTTTCAGAAACAAGCTTTTAACATTCGGTTCATTATGTGACATTCACAGAGTTTAGTCTTGTTACATAGCCGGACACTGATATAATACTAATGTAAGTAATGCAGGAAAACTTGAACTAAAACTGAAATAAGACATATTTTTGTATTTTTTCATTTGAGGATGGTTGAAAGCATTTTAACATTACTTAAAAGATTTCTCCCCCTGAGCAGCATAGCTTCAAATAATAACATCATTTCTAGAAAGATTCACATGGAATTAGACAGGCCGAAAACGTAATCATTTGGGACCTTTTGTGTTTATATCAATAACAGAGAACATTATATATCCGATTCATAGAATCTCATTTATCTAAGAGTCAAAAACACTAACAGGAAATCATGCTAGAGCTGTTGTACAACACACATTGATTTTGAACATCGAGAAATGCAACCACGATAATTGTCAGTATATTTCTCCACTTAAATCCATACACAGATTTTTGACACACATTGGTAGTTATTTAGGTGTATTAGTTCAACAAGTATTTGTGAATCCCACGCTTATATGGTAATCAACCTTCCTCAGGAGATATTTGAACGGTCTATGGGTTTATGTCAAGAAGAAACTATTCTAAGAGCTATCAAAGAGATACTAAGCCTCAGGTCAGTACCATCACACAGTAGAGAGGCATAAACAACAATGAATTCTATATATGCTTATCCTCAGGTCAGTGTCATCGCATAGCAGAGAGGCACACTTCCTATCTTCTTGTTAGAGCAACTTTATAATACATTTAACGCAGCAATGACATTTGTCATTTACTTGATTGCGTTTCACTTGATTAGATTTATGACATTTGTCATATGCATTGCTCATGTTTTTGGTCATTAGCACACATTTGTGGTTTCTTTTTGCTCCTCACCCCTTATTGGAAATTTGTTGATTGTGCAGACCAGGAATAAGATGGGAACCCACAACCTGTTAATTGATTTAATTTACATGATTCACCAATGATGTCTACTAGTCTATTGTGTTAAATCTACCGACACATCATATAATGGACTTGCAACCCCTAGATCTACTTTCTCCATGTAACCACAGTAACAAACTAGTTTACTATCATTTTTTAACTTATTAGGCTTTGACTTCTCAGACTTATTATTTTCAGTGATTTTCAATATAATATTTCAAAAATAAAAATCTTTTTGGTGTCCCAAACGATTCGATGCCTGTGTACTATCATTTTCCACTGTACTGAATCAATTTCTCGGATTTGATGTCTTTGTTTTTCAGCTTACCCGCCCGCCCTTTTTTTTAAGTAATAAATACTAAAACTAAAACTCTTCCCCCCCTAAAATTCTATGACAGAAAATCTTTTTGTGTTTTTGATATTTTTAAGATAGAAACGAAAATAAAATAAAATAAAATAAAATAAATTTGACAAAAAAATTAAAACTAAGTCACATACGGACGGACTATGAACTCGATACATGTCCCCCTTTGATTTGTTTGACATTGAAAAGGAGAGACAGATTCCCGGTCATATGTCTAGATGCTCCACTATCAATAATTCAGGTGTTAGTGATAGCGCTGTAGCGGATAACCTGCATAAAACTGAAATGATCAGTTTAAGAGTGGGACCCAAGCCTTTACTGGCTTGGGTTTCCCTAGAGGCATCACACATTACGAACTCCACCCACTGTCCTTCGGAAAATGAAGACACATTTTTCTTCATCTTGTCCTCACTCTCAGACACACTTGTTGATTTTGCTTGCCACAAAACAGTTTTGTGTAAGGCCTGTTTGTGATAAACAGATGACTGGTTTATAGTTTGAACCTTTGGTTTGCTTTCATCCCTAGGTGTTACCTCAGTTAACACAGCTTTGCCAGGAGCTTGTCTGTGTTGCCTTTGGTATTTCAGAGGGGTATTTGATATTGTTTTAGATAACCTTGGTTTATTTTCATGAAAAAATTCAATTCTTATTCTTGCTGTCTGATAGTAAGGACAATTAGGAGAAATATGTCCTCGTTCTCCACAACCATAACAGGATCTCCCTTCAACTGGTCTGGGAGATCTTTTATGTGGGGGAGAGTAGGATCTAGGGTAGGTCTCTTTCTTTTCTAGTTGAGGTTGCTCTCCTTCTTTAACAAAATTTAATTGGTTTCACATTTTGACTACATTTTCCTTTCATTTTGTTGACATTTTGATGATGAACAGTTTTAGAATGAGTTGGTTCTGAAATTTTAGGTTTTGAAACATGAACTTTTGAACCCAACCCAAGAGTAGCATTGCTATTCTCATCATTCTGATTTTCAATGATAGCCTCATCTTTAGTACCGGAACTAGATGCCTTCTGTCTAGTAACAGATTGCATGATTTTAACTGTGGAATCTGGATCACTGACTAGAGGGGTAGTCACCACATGATCCTTGATAGGGTTGTATTAATGGGTCAACATTTTGTGTTCAAAAGGATCGCATGTGATGGCGACACTACTTTATAACCAATCCCTTCCCCACCGTTTCTCTCTTTGACTAAGTTCTAAAAAGTATGAGAGAACTAGCTAGACTGTGAAGTTTTTGATTTAATAATTCAATTTCAACTTGCAAAATAGCTTTTTTTTTCTTAGTTTCCTCTAAACAAACAAACAAACATACCCAGTAAATCCCACGCAAGAGTAGGGTCTGGGAGGGGTAGGTGGTGGCGAGTCTTTCCTCTATCTTGGGAGATAGAGAGACCGCTTTTGAAGAGACCCCCGACTCGATAACGAAAGCAATAACAATATCAATCAAAATATAAGGCATACCACACAAGGTATAAATCACATAAAGAATTAGAAAGTGCGTACAAGAAATAAGCGGCAAGTAACACGTATAAGAGCAGAT